>CARXXK010001098.1:1752132-1844986 GCA_949089665.1 Macrosiphum euphorbiae
AAACATTTATTTCAACTATTTTACATTATACATAGTTTTAATTGATTTACATAATAATATATACTTTTAACACTAGACTTAACATTTTATTTGAATAACGTATGGTTTTAGAAAAAAAAAAAAAAATTAATATAATCGTGAATAGTTTCCGTTTATGAAAACTTATATATCGTCTATACGCTTACAAGTCGAGTGTAGAATGTCTTATTTTTAAAGTAATTGTTAGTAGATTTATTATGATTAATAGAAATTGTAGGTATATACATTTTAAATTAAGACTATATTAAGTTAATTACTAACAAATTAATTAATATTCATTTTTTAGAGGCAATTATTTATTATAAACATATATGTATCATGATTAATTAAAGGATATATTTCTAACATTTTTTTGTATTCAAATCGATATCGAGGATGGGTAAAAGAACATTTATAACACATACCTATAACCTCAACACTTATTAGGGAATAAGAGTGAATCTGCTATCCCTTTAGCCACCTGAATATCTAACAGTCTTCGAGTATCACGAATAAAATAATAACCTATTAATATCGATGAGGTTGGGTCTAACACTAAATTTATTTCCTTATTAATCTCATCGCGATACATATTTAACCATGGCATATCAGGAGCGGTACGAGCACACGTGCTCATTCTCATATAAACATTTCGATTCTTTGACATACCACTCCTGATATAATTTAAAGGGAAATTACTATAATCATAAAGCTCCCTCTGCTTCGTCACTAAATAATTAACCATCCAACGATTATACATCTTTAGATTGAATATTGTAGATGAGTTAATTTTCAGACTTGCTAACGATAAATCCTTGATTTTCCCTAACTTTAACACTTTTGGAGAGGGGTCATCCATCATTTGTTCTAAGGATATAAGTAGTTAGTTAATCATGAAATAAAAAATAAAAAGTATTACATACCAACTGAAACCATGTTGAGCTGAGAGCGAGTGTACCACCCCATCCCGTAACACTATAAGAAACCTTAAGGTACATATCACATTGACTGTGTTACGGGATGGGTGGTACACTCGCTCTCAGCTCAACATGGTTTCAGTTTAATATTAATATATATGTTTTACTAACTGTATACTATATATAAATATATTATTTAATCAAACAATACAATAAAAAATATGTATTTGCATTATTTTTACTATTCATATAATTACATTGGAAAAATAATATCTGTACATGCATTCCAACCTGGTGTAAACGTATACGTCACATCCTACATCATGATATTTCATAAATGATCAATATGTTCTGTATGATATAGTACTTAAAATGTATATGTCAACTATATTAGATCACTTAACACATTACTATGATTGTAAAATATTATGTATAGTACCTATATTAGTATTTGATAGGTATAACCCACTTAGCTACTTAACGTGTCGCGATTGTGTTAGTTATACGTGTAAACGTATCACGGAATAGGAAAGAATTAGCAAGTAGGTAAGTGATATGTTGTAGTATGTACCTATATATGTGAGGGGGTAGTCACATACTACCCAATCCAATACTTATTATGGTTATTCTAACACAGTCAAGTTTGACGGATCGGATCGGTATATGAAGACATAACTCTGTTCGAGGTAAGTTAAGACGGTATCAGATATATAGCTAATGATAAGACTTTGATGATTTCATTACTTCAATATAATAATACCATTGTGAAGTGATTACTAAAATTAATGAGTAGGTGGTGGTGATTACTCTATTACCTAGGTATCGACTTAAATGTGTATAAATATATATATATTTATCATAATTTATTTATACTATTTATATTATATTGTATAGAGGGTTTGTGTATAACGTTAAGGTTGTAAGATAAAACACATTCTCAAATCATAAAGTTTTTTAAAGTTACTAAATTGTATAACCTCATAATATTCATTTTTATTTACAGGTTGAATTTCACAAATCAATTGAAGTTGTTAACATATTATCAAATAAATTATGTAAAGAGTTAAATGGTGATGTTATTCTTGTACCAGATGAACAAGTTGATGAATCAGGTGCACTAATGTCAATTCAAATAATAAGAACATATCTCACACCTGATGGAAAGGATAATACGAATTCTAAAGAACTTAATAGTGAAATATCTAAAATTGAAGATCGACTAAATTTAAATTTTTAAGCTAGAAAAAAATTTCGTAAGCTATTATTTCCTTCTGATAATTATACAAATAACATTGAAGTCAGTCATTTTCCAACTCAAACCAAAGATTGTAACGGAGCAATAGAACGAAACAATTTGACAGATGAAACCACACCAAGTAAAGGAAAATAGCAATACAACGGTGTGATGTTCATCTGTCAAAACAGAATTCACAGACCAATCAGCGATGGACTAGGTTGTCGAAAAGGGTATAAATACCGGACATTTTCGACAATCTATTCAGTCTACTTCAAACCTTCAAACTATCATCATCTCCAAGAAACGTTCCGATAGAAAGAAGACCAGGACCAGAAACCCACCGCTGACTACCGACGATAATACCGCTCCACGGTTGCAAGCATTGTCCAGCCGCCGAAGACCGACGACAACGCCGCTCCACGGCCGTAAGCGTCGTTCGATCGACAACGCCGGCACCGTCAGTACCAACCAATCACGTAGCTGCCGCTCAACGGTTTAAGACCCGTGTCAATAGATATTCTTGCACTGACGACGCCGACCAATCGCCAACCGCCATTCATCCATCCAGGCTTGCGGGATCACCGGATAGACCGACAACTCCCAGCGTTACAACATTAAATGGCCCTTTTCAGGGCCAACACACCACTGACAGTTAAGTTGTCCGACCCGAGTTTGGTTCGTCGTCGGAGTGCCGCTTAACTTAAGTCTGCACCGACGACGGCCGGCTCCCCAGCTGATTATTCACATTGTAAATATATATTATAAACCATAATCTATTGTAAAGATAGGGTCCGGCGATTGCCCGACCAATACCCAAGCGCCTCCGATTGTGTCGACTCACTTACTTAAGTCTGGTCGGCACAAATCGACGCTTTACTCGCCCCAATATTGTAAATATAAACCATAATTTTACATAGCAATAGAGAGACTTGATTACTGAACAAACAATCGTTATTTTTATTTAGGACGCGGGTCGTCCAATCGGACGCACCGTTTCAAGATAGGTAGTGATTCTAGAATAATGGCCTTAAATTCTACGGTTATCCAGACACCTAAAGTCTCTTTAGAAGATGATGAAAAAGTGTTACAGTCAATCGCCTTTACAGGGATGATGAAAAGGTAAAATTAAAAATTAAATAAATTTATTTAAATAATAATAACAATAATTATTATAACATTTTTTGTTGAAATAGTGGAGAGAAAATTTTAAAGGCATCTATACAAAAATTGGGAACATTTTTTTTTCACACTAAAGTGAAACCTACAACCACTTATTTAATTACCAAATCACAATCTAATCAATCATTAGATATTGTATTATATATATCATAGTTATATGTGCATATGAATAGAAAATGTTAGTTATATAAACTATCTAAGACCTAAGACTCTATATTGACTCGAGTTTAAAATGGAAAAATCACATAGAATATTTAGTATCATTAAGCCGTACATTATTTTATATTTTCGTAATCTTAGATCTATACTTGATAAAATACAATTAAGGATAATGTATATCTCACTAGATCTAATCAAAATAATAAAGATCTGCCATTTTATAGATAAGATTCATAATACTTGAAATTTAAAATCTTAATTTATTGTCCATCACAAATCAGTTAAAAGTTAGTTTGAAAAAAAATGGCTATAGATATTTAACATTAATTAATTAATAATTAACAATTATTTGGTGTTTGAATCATTCTTTGTTTTCAATATTTTTTACATTGTCACTCACAGTTTTACATAATGTTTTAATTTTGAAATCTGCTTTCGAAAATGTCCTTATGAAAAGGATATAAAAATAGCTGAAGCTATTGGTTAATCGGGCAGATCAGGTACATAGATACAAGTACCTATAGTATACATTAAATCGAATTTTCACACATTGGCTACCAAGGTGGCCGAGTTGCACTTACTGCAGTGAGTTACACCAAAAAGGAGTTGAACAATCACAATTTTTTTAAGGATTGTCATTTTTTACGGGCCACGAAGTTGCGCAGGACCAGCTAGTTGTCTTATATATGGACTGATTTTGTAATTTATTTTTTTTTTTTTAAAGTAATAAACGTAACTTGTTAAAAATATTTCGGGTAACGAAAATATAATTTAAATACATATATTCAATGTGACGAGTAGGTAACGTAATTTTATTATTTTTATTACTTTCCTTGCTCAACTACTCAAATGTTTAGTTGGACCTCTGAAAGAGAACTTCCCGTCATCCAGTGAATGAATTTAATGAATTTCAATATGATCACAGTGGTTGATTATATTGTATAAGTTACTAATATAGTAATATCTTATAAAAATGTTAACTTAAAATGATTAGTAATTTTACATTATATACTCCATTGATAGCGTGAGTAACATAGGCTTAGTGACTTAGGGGCTAAGCTCCCTTAAACAAATCAATAACCCCCTACAAAGTCCAAACATTTCCTACACCATTATACCCTACACTAGGGTAACCATATTTAAAAAAATAAAATACAGGACAAAAAAATTCTAATATTGTTATATTTTAATAATTTAATATATAATATTTTTAAATTAATAATTATTTATTTTATTTTTTGTTGTCCAATAAGATAACGCTTGTGAACGACATAGATATATTATTAGGCTATTATTAATATTTATTTATTTCGCAATATGCTCACATTTGATTACGAACTGGTAAATATCGGTCGGTAAATGTTATACTATTACACGTCCGGTTTACGTCGCCGACAACAATGTGATGCTACAATAATAATGGTAAAAACAAAAATACAAAAATATAATTGAAAAGTAAAGGTTCTTATATTGTTCTATTCAATAATGTAAGTTTAAAAATTTCAAAAATTATATACATTAACGATAAGGCATAAAACGGGATTAATATGGGACAGACTTAAAATTACGGGACATAAAGCATCCTGAGAGAAGTTTGTCAGGACAACAGGACACAAAGCCGAAATAAAGGACAATCCTGTGTAAAACAGGACGTATGGTCACCCTACCCTACGCCTATATGGCTATAAAGTCTCAGCGGTTGCTTTTAAATGATTTGGTAGGTATAGTGGCATACTGGCATGACTAAAAAGGTTTCATATTTTGAAAATGAGTGACGGACTAAACAAAAATAAGAGCTCCTAAAGCCGCCCCTCTCTACTTGCGACTTTGGTATGAGACTAATCAAATCAATCGAAAAGATCGGTCCAATAGCTGTTTTTGATCAAAAAAAGTCTATTCGAATGCTGGTTTTCAATCGAGTGTATTCTCAGACAGTGATCGAATATTGTAAATTGTAAATATCATTTACAATTACCGATTCACTTATTACTAAAAACAGTAGTTATTCCATTAAATAAGACATTTTATCGGCTTTATTTTGATATTACAAGTTTTCACTTATTAGTTTATTGCCAGTAGCTAGTTTTAAATTTTAATAGTACCTATTAATAGTGACCTACTACATTCAACATCGAGTACAATAATAATTAGTAATTAAGAATCCTCAAAAAAGTTTAAGGGGAAATCAGTTACATTATTGAGCAAAAACAAGCCTTAGTATTATTTATACAAGAGCTACTAAATTGCATGTTTACTTATAAACATTGTAAGGACTTATGGACACAAATAGGTAGTGCGCCACGTTTAGACATTTTTCGCCCCAGTGCAAAAATACGGTTACTAAAAAAAATTCTCCTCTACAAATTGTATACTTAATAGGTATTTTTACTGTAAACCGCTTCAATAAGCCGTATTACTTGAATAAATTACGAAACAATGTTTTTATGCCATATTTTGTTCACTAATGCGTCCTCTTAAGGAACTATCATTAGGCATATTAAACCGCTGATAGCTATATAGGTAGTGCTATAACCCAAACAGTATTCTATAGGTTGAATTCATTTTTGGCGAATACATTCAATTTGATATAGGTACTTTATATGTTACAAATAGGTACCCTGTACCCACGAATAATATTTTTTAATTAATACGAAAAAAATAAAAATTATTCTTCGATTAAATATCTAAAATTAGAACATAAAATATACCTCTGTTTATATAATTTTTAGATTTTTTGGTTACAGTACAAAATACTAAGAAACCCCTTGTTTTAAATTTTCAATCCTTATAAGTTATAACTATGCAAAATTGAACATTTTTTTTTCTTTTATTTATTTATTATTTTTTTTTTGTGTCTGTGTACACGATAAGTAGTCGAAATAATGCTTCGATTTTCTTCAACAGTATCTTTTCTGATAGGAAAGTGAATATCGTTGATGCATTGAGAAGGTCAAAGTTTAAAATTCCCAATAGTTTTCACAAGCGATGGGAAAAACTACATAAAAATTAAGGAAAAACGGGAATTTTTACCCAAAATCGGTTTTCCAAAAAATAGATTTAGGTTTTTGGTGTAACTCTAAAATAAATGAACGTATATACATGAATTTTTCACTGGTTGCTTATATTTCCATTTTCTATACACGATAACATTTTCAAAATATTTTGATTTATTTTGAACTGTTTAGTTACATTTTCCATTTATTTTTAGTTTTTTTTCTAAAAATATCAATAAAAATTTATTTGTTGGTTAAAAAAGCTTGATAATTTAATACAAGGCTCCTAGTATATTGTTTCAAAGGCAGATGAAAAATATTAAAAATCCTTGGTCACAGTTTTTATAAGCATTTAAAGTTCAAAAATTGACAAAATATGAAAAATCACGAAAATTAGCAAATTATTTTGAGTTAAGAATTAGTAAAAATTTTTATTTTTAAATCTAAGATTTGAAAATATAATACAAGATTTCTTATAAGATTATCTACCTTTATCAAAAAAAAAAAAATGTCTATAAGAAATGCAAATTAAATTTTTATGAGCGTTTGAAATTCAAATTTTTACAACATTGAATACTCACAGATTTCTCATGTAGTGATTTCCTTATTTTGTTGAAATTCAAAAACGAATAACTGTAGATACATGAAAATTTAATTTAATGTTTATATTAGCATATCCTATACACCATACAATTTTGAAAATATGTTGACTCTTTTTGAGCTGTTTACGGACATTTATAGTTTTAAATTTTTTATTAGTTTTTTTTTCTATAAATATCAATATATTTTATCTGTTGGGCTAAATAATGTAAAAATTTAATACAAGGCTCCTGATATATTGTTACAATTAATAATATATATATTATTATTTGCAAGTTATCAAATTTTGTATGATAATATTATATATCTTGTTCTTCAGTTACGTTAAACTGTTATTTAAATTAAGTATTTTGTACAACGTTTTGGTTAAATAGTTAATAAAAATTATTTACTATGTCCCACGTCAAAAGTTCTTAAAATATATCGATTCAAATAATATTCATCCTGTGACGAATATTTTGTTAATCTAATGGCTTTAGCACATTTTGAGACTTGTTATTAAATTAATGAATGAAAATAATATCCATGCTGTCGGTAGAAAATTATACGTAACCTAGTACCTACCCACACACATATAAAACATTCGAAAATAAACAATTTCGATGATATTGAATTTAGTCCATGCTACTTTTATGTGTTTGAATTGAGTCCAGGGTATTATCTTAATATCTTTGAATTGAGCCGGTATAGATAAAATGTCATAACTACTTCTTAATTTCTGAAATAGTTAAAAGTTATTTGTTATATAATTGTTACATTTGTAATTATTTATAGAATATTATTTTACGTATTATTTCTGTTATGCACGTAATAATGTTTTATTTTAATATTTATTTTCATTTATCTTTATTTATTTAAATTATATTATTATTATTCGTTTTCCTCACAACCATTATTATGATATATCTATAATTTACATGATATATTAATTCCATTTATCCTTTTTATCTGCTTATTGCTTATTTTATATTTATTATTTAGTATTTATTATTTTTATTAATATGTTACCTATTTATTTTCGTTTTGTATGTTTTATATTATTTTTATTCTATATGTTTATTTATTATTACTAAATTTAATCATTTAATAAAGTAAACAATTCGTTATGACTAGCGACTAATCTAGTAGAAGTATATAAAAATATATAGATATATATATATAGACTACTACTACTACTACTACTACTACTACTACTATTTTACGACTAATAGGCATTGGGTCAGGCGGGTGTGTGTGTGTAGTTGCCTATCAACCCGATTCAGTAGGCAGTATTGAGACTCACGAGTGAGTCCCTCACGAAAACGAATGTTCAACGCTCGGCCACTTTTTGATGAGCCAGCTGTGTCTTTTTGCAAACCTCGTGCTAAGCCGTCTTTATTACCGCGATTACGTAATATCACGTATTAATGATCTGGTCCTCCACCGTAAATAGTTGTCGTCATCGCCGTTATCTTTATCATTATCAGTATTATTTCTCTATTGGTATCAGTGTGTACAATTATTATCATCAACTAAGATAGCATCGACTGGACAAACAGGCGGGTGGGTGGTGTGTGATTCTTTTTTGTTACGGCAATTTAAAACAGAAGGGGGAATTAAGCGATAATTTGTTATGCGAATCGGGTGATCTATTGGCTATTGCTCACGGTGATGTTATTACATGTAGGTTATTAATAATAAATTAATATTATAGCGTTCTAATGGAATAGTTTCCCAAACCCCACTACGATATTGACCTTAAAATTTTCTGATCACATTTTTATATTTTAATTTTCGCACATGGCATGGCATAATAAACTTTTTTTGTGAAATTTTAACGCCACATGTTGGGCATTTGATTTCGGAACTCTCATTGGATCCATGACAGTCAAATTCACAGCAGCTCTAATACTTACGTTATATAATTTATTAATATACACAAAATATAATAATAAACACAGCATAACATGATAACATGTTATCATAACACGGACGTCTTGTCACTGCCCGACATTCAAACAGCAGCTCAGAGGCCGCCGTCATGCACTCGTACCGGGTAGACATTCCATCGACCAGATGGCGTCACGGCCACAGGCGGCAGCCGACGCGTTAGATACGTTTCAGCGCCCTCTACCACTACCAACGAATTGCACGTCAGCAGAATAACACATGTGTGTTTTTGCTTCTGAAAATTTGAAAAATATTCAATTAGCTTACGCTACCCTTAGCCGTTTAGCGTCATTTCAAATAGAAGGTAAGTACTTTTCATAATAACGTTTATGAAATGAAGAAATACACATAATATTATCTTGTACCTACTCTCGTTTATGCACGCAAAATAATATGCTACACGTCATCCGGTTGCCATTTTGTTTTTTAACATGTAGATTGTCTGGGAACGTCAAATCCTTATAAACACGGCTTTATCTCAAATTAAAGTAAAAAAAAAATAATTTTTATAGTATATATTTTGAATTAATCCAGATCTAGTTTGTAGTTCTAAGTTTTATATTGCAATTTTTATACACCCTGATGCATAAATAATCTAAATTTTTATGTAAGCACAACATAATACTGTAGGTCAAATGAACGTTAAACTTATGTTTTATTAAGATTTTATAACCTTTGTTCTATTCAAAGGAAAGTCAATTTTCAAATAATTTGTGACATCACCGATGAGTTAGATTTATATGTAATTTTTACTTTAAATAAATCATTTAACTGAACAATTTTAGAATCTATGATTAAATAGAAATAATACATTTTTGAATACAGATATATTATGAATTAATATAATATGACATCAATATCAAAATACTTACTAAAGTTTATAATTTTAAATCATTTTAGGAATCAAATATGGAGAATATTCCAAAGATCCGGTTGAGAGATCCCAAAGATTTGATGAAAGAAGATATATACAAATTACTCATTGTAAATAGATCATTTTTTAAATTTTGTGTTATAACATGAGCTTATTATATTTAAGCATTCTATAAAAGTGATTTTGAAAAATCCATGTTACCCACACGTAACATGCTTTTTTCATTTATCAATATTTATAGTATTAAATACTGATGGTTCTCACTGACTAATAACCATATTATTTGAGTTAACGACTAATGAATGACTTAGTGGGTCCCCGTTTATGATCACTTTAAAGTTTATAAAAATAATAGCAATATTAATATTCTAAAAATGCTTTTGTTGTTATTTTTTTTTAGTGCCACATGGACAATTGTGCATCATATGTAGAAATAATATGCAACAAATGTAAATTGGCTAGATACTGTTCGGTCCTTTGCCAAGTAAGAATATTGGAATTTATTTGTTAACTAACAAAATTGTTGTTTTATAATATTTTCAACGTCACTTTTTTTATTTCAGAAACGTCACTGGTGGTTAACACATTCTTTTGAATGTCATTTGATGAATGAGAAAAAATAAATTTTATAATTATACTCCTAATATGAAAAATAAAAAAAAAAGTGTATAATAAACGTTTGTGGCTGCTTATTTATATTATCGGGTACATAATAGTATACTGTGTGCATTTTAATAATAAATTGTAGTTATGACTATAAGTACCCGGACGACACCGCCGAGCACACCCTGTTCGACTGCCCGAGGTGGGAGGACGAGCGCTCCACCTTGGTCAGGCTGCTCCGACGGCCCCCGCGTCCCGCCGATGTCGAGGAAATCCTCTGCGGCCCCCGATCAGACGATCTACCAGATGATCCGGAGGCAAGACTCAGGATTCTGGAGCAGGCAATGACCAACCGACGCGAACTCACCGGCATGATCGAGGCGATTATGGCCGCCAAAGAGGAGGACGAACGGGAGGAACAACGATGAAGGACGGATCGCAGACACACTCCGCAGCCGCAACTGCGACACGTCGGAGGTGTCACCGACCACCGATCCTTCATCCCCACCATCTGTGACTCCACGGGAGGGAGAGGCGATCACTGCATCGCAGGACGAACGAGAACTCCAGGGCGGCGGACTCCGGTCGGCTCGCTAAGACGGGCACGCACGGGATATCAAGGGTGGCGGACTCCGGTCGGCCCGACAATAGGTGAACGTTCAACAACTGCCGAAAAATGTTAAATGTAAAATGCAAAATTTATGTTGTATTTCATGTATAGAGGGGGGGTAAGTCGGGGAACTGTCCCGTCTACCCCCCCCACGTATGTATAGATATTATTTGTTTTATTTATCCAAATAAACGATGGCGGCGTCGCGGAAGTAATGCGAAAGCAGTTCCCGCGACGCCGTCGGTTCAAACAGAAAAAAAAAAAAAAAAAAAAAAAGTTATGACTATAAGTACTTTCTTGAATTATTTTTATGTTAGGTATCTAATTTTCTTTATACAAATATGATTAAGGTAAATTTGTTTATCCTCGGACAGGATAGAGTATTATTACCAAGCATTAGCAAGTCAATGATAATTTTTAACTGAATTAAGTTAAATTAATTTAAAACATTTTAAAAGGTTCAAAGTTAACAGTTAACCTAATTTGCATTTAACTCAGTTAAGTTAAAAGTTATATGAACATTTTCAATTAACTTATTAACTTAAGTTAAGTTGAGTTTTTTTTTTATAATATCTATATAAATACCCAGTAATATGGTTTAAAAAAATAAAAATCATAAATATAATTGAACACAGGAAATAGCCAATAGCTTTTCTATACATAGGTACTGCATTAATAAAATTATGTATTAGGTACGAAAAGCATGCAAAACTGAAAATGCCAAAACAAATACAATCTTATGATTTATTAATAACACAGTATTGTAAATCTTGAGTGCTGAGAGAGCCGAGAACGAAAAGTGAACCCATGTGGGCTATGACTATTTTGTCTACTGACAATATTGAATGTTTATATATATGAACATTTGAAATATAAATATACATGAGCATAACCCAACTAGTTTTAACTTTAAAATAACCTATTTATGCCGAAAATATTTTACAGTATGTTTTTGAGAATTGTACACTTTTGATTGATATCTTTCATATTATTAGTTATTAGTATTTATTAATTATAATTATTACAATATACCCGTATGCCGCAGTACATCTATAGTAGATCTGAGAAAATCTTTTTCTTCATATATTTTCTGAAAACCTAGTTATTTTGTTGTGATTATATCATATTATTCGTGGGTACCTACTTGAAACTTTCAAAGTGTACTATTATATATCTATGATTGTATCAGGGTTTGTTATTGATGTTGATGTATAACGTGTTATAAGTACCTACCTAATGGATATTGTGATAATGTGATATGATTAATTTGGAATTTCTTATAGGTCAATTTTTTTTTAATATCATCGATATGTACCTATATAATAATTTGTCTTAAACCTAGACTGACATACCGTCTTCGCTCAGAATCGTTTTTCTTATACAATGATATAGTATCATTGAATTCAAATTTAATAGCATCCATTATACAGTGACCCACTTGTAACCTACTGTACATCCACTTACCCACCTTTTTTTGATTTAATTTATACACTTTTTTATATAAATAATTTTTAAATGTAATTGGTAATTTTAAGTAATTCAATTATGTCATTTGTAATTTGTAATTAAATATTCTACAATCATGTAATTATTAATTTGTAATTAAATACTGGTATTTTGAGTAATTTGTAATTTGTAATTAATTACTTTTTTTTTTGATAATATGCCCATCCCTGCGTATAGTCACAGCTTGCTACACGTCTTCTATTAATTTCGATTATGTCGTGTCTACATAATTTTCATGTTACATCAACGTAGTTTTTAGTTAAAATAATAGGTACCTACCTACACAATTAATACTACCTACTCCCACCCCAGGCCACGCCGCTGACCCAGCTCTGGGCAAGCAAAATATGACCATACCGCCCACGGCCCTTGTACTATTATTATTATATTTTATATATTGTAAGACCGCCGTATATCGGTTATGCATCAATTTACGCCATCGCGTTATTTTAACGCCAGATCCACCGCAGGTCTAAGGTCTTACATCGGCGGTGTGTGGGCCTGGTATTAAATACATTTTGTGTACAATTAAAAAAAAATATATAGGTAAACTGTTTGTTAATAATTTTAGACTTCTTGACACAAGTCAAATTCTAATATCTAATTGACAGATTTGCCACGAGCGTGCGCATTGGGTGATGTGCATACCCGTTTGGCTGAACTCAGTTACGGTCCGTAAAATACGCCGCCAGGTCGCAGGTCTGTTATCGTTGCGCAGTCTGTACGCCAAGCAGACGCGCTACGCGCACTTTCGCACAACTGACCGACGATCGCTACCTACTCGTATCCCGCCACAGTCATGGAACCGTTATCATGTTTTTCGTAGGTTCAGACTTCAGATCAACCTAACCCAAGACCCCAATCAGTATTCCCCTGATCGATTTTCGCTTCCATATTGTTATATTATGTCGTAACGGGACAAATGACTAATGATAATAATTGATAATAGATAGTTCGCCTTTGCGTGAGCACTCTGCAGCTAGTATTTACTCTGATACGTCCTTACAGCCGCTGTTTCATATTTTGTAACGTGTTTTACTGTGTCGTGTCGGCTGTTTGAGGTTTGTCGATTTATCTGATTTCATAACTCATAAATCATAATGGAAGTGGAATACGAGTTCTCCGTGGGTAAGTGTAAAGTGTTAATTTAGTTAGGTAGGTACATTAAAGTGCATTACACACTACCTAGGCGATTCGAACGCGCGTTTGGAACGTCGCGATTAATCGCCCAAAATCAAACATATACTTTTATATGGGCTTATTCACACAAGTAAATGAGACGCGCGTTCGGTCGCGTTCGAATCGCCTAGTGTGTAATCCACTTTATGCTGCTGATTTACCCCGTTCAATTGCGTGGCTAGTGGGAGACTATTCTCGAAAACTACGCAACGAAAACGAACGAGCAAAATGTAGGAAATCCGCCATTTTGGCGTAATGTTTCAAAATGTCGTATTCTCGAAACTTTTCGTACGAAACGTCTACAAAAACATACTCGGGTAGCAATTACTGTGCTATGATTGTGTCAAATCATCAATAAATCAATTGTGTGGAACACGGTGAATTTACTGTCCCTGCACTGTGTTTTAAGCCATTTTGAATACCAAATTTTTACATGGGTAGCACGGTGCAACTGTGTTAATATTTCACCGTGTACTTATTGGGCATTTGACGGTTAAAACACCATGCACTGATTGTACTGTATGTGTGTAGATCTGGTTCAACACCGTGCAACAGTGTATTAATTAACTATAGCTATACGCCCCGGGCTCGTATTTAGAAATTATGAGCCCCGGGCGCACTTACGAAGTTCCGCCCTTCTTTTTGGTAGCATGGAGGAGGATGTCTAGTGTTAAAAATAAAAATTATAAATACTTATATAAAATTATAAAACATTACTATTGTATTTTAATAAAGGAACCAATTCACTTTAGTTACCTAACGTGAATAAATCTCCACCAAATCACAATATACATAATATAAGAAAAACTATTTTACATAATTATAAAAAAAAAGTTCATGAAAATTTACCGCCCTCCAAGTTCCACCATGAGGGTCTATGATTTACCCTGGCCCTACCATAAACACAGGCCTGCTTATAATTATAAGAGTATACTATATATATATTTAGCCATGCGCGTTTGTTGTCTCCGTTTTACCTGTTATTACCAACGGACGGCAGTACATTTCCGTTCACTATATAGTTTCAATAGTGTGCTGTTTGTTTTTAAATTAGAGAAAATTGCGTATCATCAAAATTTTAAGTAAGAATCTCAAACGTCAATGAATTTTTGATATTTTTATTTGAATGTATAATAGATACAAGTATGTGAAATATCACAAATTAAAAATACCCATATCTCACTTGAAAATTAAAATATTTAATAAACACCTACACTTGAGCACATAGAATGTTCTTACCTAGAGGTTTGATTATAGGTCAATTTACTCTAATATTAAAACTAACAGCACACTAGTATAATCTAATTATAGATGATAAGTATTAAAATATGACATAAATAACATTGTATTATTTATTTTAACAATACATAATAACATTATTTCTTTTACATTTAATATTAAATAAAAAAATTAATCTTCTCACAATAGTAGGAACTGAATACAAATATAAAATTGAAAAATAAAACTGTTCATATACTTGACATAATAGTTGTAACAAAAACATTTAAAGAAATTATAATTTTTTTGTTCCTCCCTTACCACTGCAGTTATAAAGAGGCGCATGTCTTATGTAGTTGTCAGCAACAGAATGAAATTTAGTTTCATCTTCAGGACTTCGGCGAAAACTTAACAAGGAATCTAATAAAATTATGATATAATATAAATCTTATAATGTATTCTTATAAATGATAGTAATGTTACCATAGATAACTGAGAATACCTGGAGACCAATACATTTTTCTTTTGTTTTCCCCTTATAGCTAAATTTTGATAGCAATTCCTTTTCAAAACAACAGTCAATTTTATTGTTTTCTTAATCGCAGTGTTAAATGACATCCCACCAACTTTCATCAGCAATTAGAACTTCTGAAATGGCATCAATAAAACCAGTAGAAAAAAAAACAATTATTTAGATTCTATCTGAATTATACATAATAATATATACTTATACTATTATGGATGTTCTATGACTATATATATATATGAGTCATGCAGTACAAAATTACAAATACCAGCTACCTACTATACACATGCACATTGACTAATTGTGACTAACAAAGTGACTAATTTACAATACATTGTATCCATGTGATCGGGGTCGACGATCGCCCACCTTGTCGTGGTGACTCCGCCCGACCGGGCTTACGCCCGGCGCTAAGAGGCGTTCAAAAAACTGTCCGGAGTAGGCCGGCTCCGGACTTCTAACCCCTGGCACGGAAAAATGCAACCGCCGAATTAGCCCGCCGGCGGCCAGAGTGTGTAGGGCTACCGGGGCAGCCCCCCGAAACACTAACAACATGAAAACACAAATAAAAAAAGATGATGGTACCGGCACAGAGGCCCAGGAAACCTCAGGCCCGGCAGGTGTGGGTGAGCTCGCCACACAGGTCGTAATCAGTAGCTCCGGAAATGCAAGCTTGACTATGGACACGGAACACTCATAATATAAAGACTTGGACAGTACTAACAGACACTGCTACTCAGCCCCGCTTAGATTAAGGGGAGGCGGCAATGACGACGAATCCGACATGTCACAAACCGGTAGCACCAGTGGTGACATGGTCGCTGGAAACAGCAAAAAGCGAGGTCCAACCTCGCCGGGTGGTCAACCGACCAAGCAATCCCGTAGCTCGAAAAAATCGAGCGAAATAAGTGACCTCATTGGATGGATTGAGCACACAATAATCCAAGAGAAGGAAAAAAAGAGGATAGGCATACAAACGGCAGAAAAACTGCTCATAAACATCAACAAATTAAGAACGGCAACCGCGACCCTAGCTCACGAAAACAGCAGACTCGCTGGGGAGGTGGAGGGCAAAGACGAAGCCCTTCAACAGAGCCTCACTATATTCATAGAGAAACTGGATATAAAGAACGCTGAAGCCAGTAGTCTGAAAATAGAACTAGATGCGTTAAAGACCACTGCAGCGGTACCACGCCCAACTGTAACACAACAGTCGACGTATGCAGCTAAGGCAGCTAAGACACCGGCAAGTACAAAAGCCACGCCTAAAAACGCAAAAGCACCCCCGGCTAAGTCAAAGAAGGCGGCCGAGATGGAACAGCTAAATAAAAGCAGGCAAGTCAAAGCGACATCTAGGTTCATCGTGGAGATACCGCAGGATATGTCAGTGGCAGACGCGAAGGCAGGAGTCTGGCAGGCGGTCAGGTCGAGGAATAGCAAGTCCAAAGCTAAGACCATCGTAAGCGGCCGGTCGCTTATAATAATTCCGGACGACTCCAACTAGTGATAAGAGACATCAGCAATATAATAGAATTAGGCCCGAAAAAACCTCGAGTCATAATCCATGACGTCGATGGTGGAATCAGTCAAGAGGAACTGACAGAGTGTTTGCTAGCGCAGAACGAGGAACTTGGCTTAACCGCAGAGGATATGAGCAACTCTAGACCACTCCACAAGCTGGGCCCGCGGGACAGCGATGTGGTCCATTGGGTCGTGGAAGTTCCACCAAGCGTTCTCGCAAAAATAGAGAACAAAGCTCTATACATCGGCATGACGAGATGCAGATGCAAGTTACACAGCAGTCTACCGCAGTGCTACAACTGTCAGCAATATGGCCACACAGCCAAAATATGTGAGCAGACAGCGCCAACGTGCAGACGGTGTGCAGGCGCACATGATTCTCGCACGTGCAGCAATGAGCTAATTAAATGCGCTAACTGTAAAGGGCCACATAAGGCTTCAAGCGCAGGGTGTAAGGCAAAGAGTCAGGCTAAGAGAAGCCTGCTCAGGCGCACGGACTTTGGCCAGCAATGACTGAGCCAATCCGCATAATCCAGCATAACCTCAATCGGCTTAGAATTGCAAGCCACCAGTTAGCTGAGGTCTGTAGAGCTAACAAGACGGATATAGCGTTGCTACAGGAACCAGTGATAGCACGCGGAAAGGTTGTTGGATTTGAGACCTTCCGACAAATCCACTCGGGCAATAAGGCCGGAGCCGCCATCATCATAATGAACAGCGAGGTGCAGGCCCTCAGTTTCGAACAGTACAAAACGGACTACACAGTCGCGGCCAGTTTGGGGCTAAACGAACATAAAATGATAGTTGTATCTTCCTACTTTAAGTACTCCCTGGCCACTAACGTGTTCATTGAGCAACTACGACCGATCCTCGATATGGAAGCCAGAACTATAGTCGGGGCCGATGTTAATGGCCACTCAACTCTTTGGCACTCCCCCGAGAGTAACGAAAGGGGGCGCCAGGTCGAAGACCTGGTGGAAGATTACCTGCTTCACACGGTGAACAGAAGAGGTACGATCAATACCTACGACCGACCTGGTATGGGTACATCCAATATCGATGTCACCCTTGCCACGAGAAACATGATGGGCCAAGTGACTGACTGGATGGTAACCGACGAAACAGATAGCGACCATCGGGTGATAAGCTATAAAGTCGCGATAGCAAGGACGCGTCCAGAACCTGGTCCCATAAGATACAATACAAGTATGGCATATTGGAATAAAATGCTAGCCTATCTAACGATGAACGTTGGGAACGTCGATGAACGGACGGTTGATAGCCATGCGGACGGACTAGTAACGCTCCTAAAGTCCGCCGCAGACATAAGCATCCCGCGTACCAAGCCGCGTAACCAGAATAAAGGCAGGCAAATATGGTGGTCCCCCAGGCTAACTGAACTAAAGAAAACGCTGGAAAGATCCCGGAGACTTGGCCAAAGAACCGGCGAGCCTGAGGTGTATAGGGAACACTGAAACAGATACCTCTCGGAAATCAGGAGATCGAAAATGGCTGCTTGGAGAGCCTTGGCAGGAGACCTCAACACGAACCCCTGGGGCAAGGCCTTCAGGTGGGCCAAGAGAAAGGGTGCCCCCTCAAATACCGTGCAAGGCAATTTACGGAGGTCGGATGGTTCCTATACCGAAACAATCGAGGATACGGCTGAACTGCTACTGAATGCCTTTGCCCCAGACGAGATGGACGACGAAAGCGTTGAATTCCTCGGGCCGCTAGGTGAACGAGTGGAAACCCCCTCCCTCTCTGAGGTCAGGGCCTCGATATGGCGTATCAAACCAAATAAAGCACCCGGACTGGACGGCATAAACGCCAGGATAATAAGGAAGGCATGGCCGGTAATAGGGTCATCACTAACAGGGCTATACAGCAAAGCGCTAAAGGAAAGCTACTTCCCCACTGGTTGGCGAAGAGCGAATGTGATAGTCATCCCTAAAGGCGGGGACAAAGACCCGGCAACCACCGGAGCTTATAGACCAATAAGCCTGCTACCGGTCCTGGGTAAGGCTTTAGAGACCTTCATTATTAGGGACATGGAAACAGAGACAAACTTGAACAACATAGGAGAGCAGCACGGCTTCGTACAAGGAAAATCGACCATTACGGCAATTAAAACGATGTATCGATGGACCCACGAGTCGAAGAGTAGGCACGTCATGGGTACATTTCTCGACATAACGGGGGCGTTTGATAACGTTAGCTGGACCCCATTGTTGAAACAACTTAAAAAAATTGGCGCTTCACCAAGAACGTTACGAATCACTGAGTCATACCTCCACAACAGATGGGCGCAACTGACGCTGGAAGGTAAGAAACATGAGAAGAAGCTGACGAGAGGGTGCCCTCAGGGCTCTCAGCTAGGTCCAACCCTTTGGAAAGTTGCGATGTCCGAACTTTTATCGCTACCAGCTGAGGACAATATCAAAGTCATTGCCTATGCGGACGACATCGCCCTCCTGGTAGTAGCGGCTAGGCATGAGACGGTGGTATCAAGAACCAAAAAATACCTTGACAAGATTAAGAAATGGGCTGTCACCTACAACTTATCCTTCTCCCCTCTAAAGACACAGGTGATGTCAATCAAGGGAGGAGTGAAGCCAGGATACACAGTAGGCTTTGGCACGGATGAAATGGCTCCGAGGATAGTAGCCGGAGGTACCGTACGCTATCTTGGAGTAGTGCTGGATCCAAGAGAAGACTACTGGTGTCACATTGAGACCTTGGCTGAAAAATCGAAGAGCCTCTACAGTAGGTTAAGGACTCTCACCTCGGCAAACTGGGGCGTAAACCAAATGACCTCAAGGACGATATACAAAGGGGTATTCCTGCCGAGGATAACTTATGCGGCTGAGATATGGTCAGGCGGCGCAAAAATGATAAAGTCAATTAAAAAACTGGGCAGTATGCAGAGACCACCTCTACTAGCAATGACCGCGGCATATAGAACGGCCTCGACGAACTGCCTCTCAGTTGTGGCAGGGGTGTTACCCCTTGACTTGGAGATAGAAAAAAGCGCTCTCCAAAGACGCCTGGCCGAAGGTGAGATCACCCAGGAACAGCTCACCGAACGCGTAGACAATATCTTCACCGCATGGCAGGAAAGGTATGAAGCGACTGATAAAGGGGAATGGACCAAGCGTATGATACCCTGCGTGCGGGAGTGGTACTTTCTGCCGATGCCCTTGGACCACAACACGACCCAGTTGCTGACAGGGCATGGCGACTTTAGATCTAAACTGTTTGGTTTCAAGTTAGTAAGCTCGCCCAACTGCGGGTGCGGAAACGGGTCGGAGACAGTTCAGCACGTCATCTACCGCTGCCCGAGAATGGAAACACAAAGACAGGAGCTCAAGAAAGTGATGGCTGAGGAACAAGAGGGTTGGCCACCCAGGAACGGTGCCTTCCTCAAAACAAGAAGGACGTATGAGGCGCTTAGGAAGTTCGCCAAGAAATCGTTAACGAATAGGACCGACAGATAGTGTCCAGACATGGACTAAGGTCAGGACGCAGCCACACCAGGCGGTGTACGTGCAAAGTCTCGGGGGTGCCCTGGATGAGCACGCACGGTGTAAGCGGCACAAGCGGCGGGGCACGCTCGAGCGCGTCCTGACCAGGGGCGTGCTCATGCGCCAAGGGCGAGGAGTTCGGCCCTGTTGCTGGGGCCGTCCAGAATTCAGCATCAGTATTCCCTGCTTGTCGTAAGAGGCGACTAAAAGGGAAATGGCCAGTCGGGGCCGGCGTCCGGGACGCGGACACACCGAAACCTTCGGGGACTAGGGTGTTGGGGGTTTTGACTGCGACCCCGCGAAGAGCGAGTCGATCACCTCGGTGATGCCTCTGGGAGGCGTGGCAAAGGCTACCGAGCCTTGAACTCGGGGGTCGCGGCCAGCGCGCCAGGGCGATCGCCGCTGGTAAGGGCCCACCGTGAGCCCGTGATACACGATCCTAATCTCGGCAGGACCACAGCTGAGACTCCCAGTCGACGAAGCTCGGCCCGGCCATCTCACCATTGATGGGCCTTCCCAACGGGGGCAAAAATGGAACTTCGGGATGTGGGGGGGCCCCGCGGCGTCGAGCGATTGACGACGTGCCCTCACACGGCGGTCGCGCCCGGCCTTGGTCGTGGCGCGGTCGACGGCGGTTTGGTTTCGGAGTGGCTGTTAGCAGGAGCTAACCCTATGGTTAAAAAGACCGAATGCTTGGTCTAGGGGAAGGTTGCCGAGTGAGATACTCCTTAGCGCTCACCCAGCCTACCGGTGGGGCTATATGCACCGGAGGTTGCCCGTAACCAAAAACGGGAAGCAATGAGGATAGCGGTATCACCAATTCACGTGAAACCCTACCGTTTACCACAAAGGCATAGACAAGAAATTACGGACCAAATGGAAGCCCTCGAACGGGAAGGTGTGATTACAGCTAGTGAATCACCTTGGAACGCTCCACTCCTAGTAGTCCCGAAGAAACCTGACGTCAATGGCCAGGTTAAATACCGTGTCTGCGTGGATTTCCGCCGACTGAATGAGGTCACGATAGGGGATGCTTTCCCACTTCCAAATATCGTGGATATTTTAGATCAATTAGGGAGGTCAAAATATTACAGTACCTTGGATTTAGCCCATGGCTACCACCAAATTCCGATGAATCCGTCCGACCGTAGCAAAACGGCGTTCTCTACAGACCGGGGACATTTCGAATTTGAACGAATGCCGTTTGGTTTGAAGGGAGCTCCAGGTACTTTCCAGAGGCTCATGAATAAAGTTTTAATCGGTATAAATGGAATCAAAGCATTCGTATATCTAGATGATATCATCATCTATGCAAAAGATCTAAATGATCATTCACAGAAAATCACAGAGATTTTTCAGAGACTCCGGCAATACAATCTCAAACTTCAACCACTAAAGTGCGAATTTCTCCGAAAAGAAGTTAATTATCTCGGACATCAAATCACTGACGAAGGAGTCAAGCCAGATCCTCAGAAGATAAGTTGTGTGAAACAATTTCCAATTCAAGTGGTAACTACGAGAGCTCAAACCTCATCGAGTCATCATAATCAGTCAAAACCTCCAGAAACTCAAGGAACCTCTTTACAATCAGTAGATAACGAACACCCAGACTCAGAATCGAAGAGCGAAGGTGATACTGGTTATCAAGCATTTCTGAAAGCAGACGAAACTAAACTGGGTCCTACGAAGAACATTGCCGAGCGAACAGGAGATCTGTTTTCCTTGGATGATGGAATATCATTAGCTCATTGTGTATCAGCAGATTTTAAATCGAGGAAAGGAATTGCATTCGAATTCCGAAACCGATTTGGAAAAATTACTGAACTTCGTCGACAAAAATGCCAAATAACAGAGATTGCAACAATCAATGTGAACAATCATCAGGTGTTTTATATAATCACAAAAGAATTTTTCTGGCAAAAAGCAAGCTATGAAATTCTATTTCAATGTCTTCAGAACCTCAAGTCAATCTGTGTCAAATATAAAGTTACACAGCTCGCTTGTCCACGTCTAGGCTGCGACCTAGATGGACTGAAGTGGGAAGTCGTACGCAATATATTAAGGTATATCTTCCGTGACTCTCCTGTGTATATTCAGATATACACTCGCGATGAGTTAACGGCAGATAACAAACTACAGATCATCAAGGAATTTCATGAAAATCCACTCGGTGGACATCAAGGTGTAACGCGTACATACAACAAAATTGCACAACAGTACCAATGGCAGGGCATGAGAGCACAAATCCGGGAATACATAAAGAAATGTCCTGTATGTCAAATCAACAAAACTCCAAACCGGACCATCAAGGAACCTATGGTGATAACAACTACTGCTTCGAAACCATTCGAAAAAGTATTCATGGACATCGTAGGGCCGCTCAATAAATCTTACCACGGAAATTCATATATTTTAGCTTTGATCAACGACTTTTCAAAGTTCACATGGGCATGTGCCATGAAGGATCATGAAGCAAACACCGTCGCACAACATTTTGTTACTCAATTTGTATGTCTGCATGGGCAACCTGAATCTCTAGTGACGGACTGTGGAACTGAATTCCTTAGTAAGGTTTTCAAAGAAGTATGCAAACTCTTAAATATCTCTCAAACATCAACTACTCCGTATCATCCTCAGAGTAATGGTAGTCTAGAGAGAAGTCATAGAACCCTTGGTGAATATTTGCAGAACTACTCTGGAAAAAACCCTCAAAACTGGGATGTACATGTTCCTTATGCAATGTACTGTCATAATTCTTCAGTACACACCTCCACAGGGTTTCAACCACATGAAATCGTATACGGATATCCGTTATCAATACCAAATTCACTAAGTCGCAAGCCAGAACCTCAATATAACTATCAAGATTACCAGTACGAAATGAAACGTCTTATGCAAGAAACGCATCAGATGGTAACAGAGCAACAGATGAAATCAAAACAGAAATCGCAGGAGCGATATGATCGTACAGCTGTGCCTTTGCAAATCAACGAAGGTGATAAAGTCATAGTGCAAGAAAAAACAAGTAAAGGAAAATTAGCACCTAAGTGGTTAGGGCCATTCACAGTGGTGGAAACTAATGCAGACTCTCCGAATGTGACCATATTAAAAAAAAATAAACATGTAAAATTGCACAAAAATCTCTTGAAGAAATTTCATGAATGAAATCTAAATTGTGTTTCAGAACCTCACTGATATGTTGTGAACTTTCAAACTCACAGAGCGGACGTTTTCAAGTTACTTCATTCCAAAACTCATCAGGCTTATACTTTGAAGCAATGGGACCTCTTCGCATATCTTACACAAATTGGGATTTCGTCACTTATGTGAATCTGACAACTTATTACATGAAGTACCAAATACTCCAGAAATTCCATGAACAGACGGGCGACGTTTGTATTCAACTGAAAAAAAGAGAGGACTCGATCTTAACTAGCGCGTGTACGGATTTCATACAATCCACGTTTCCGTTCATGCAAGAAATTGAATCAAATTTCAATTCTGTCATACGAATCCTCGGGTCAAACCACAGAACCTCTGAACATATGAATCGACAACCTCGCGGGTTGATAAATGCAGTAGGAAGGCTAGCAAACATTCTTTTTGGAATTTGCTCTGATCAGGATGCAGAATTCTTTTACAAAAACATCGAAGACCTAGCTCGTTCCGAGGATAATCATGTTCATCTATCACAGGAACAAATACGCATAGTCTCTTCAGTCATGAATAATGTTAATTCTACCATGCATGAACTACTAGCAGATGATCAGAAATTGCAGGAGAATATAAACAAAATAGAAGAACAATCCAGGCGTTCTGAAGCAACAATCAATGTATTGGAAATACAAAACACCTTCCTGGAGCACACTGCAATATTGACAGTTTTTCTAAACCAATTCGCTTGGGAAACTCAAAACCTCCAATCCATTGTTAACTCAGCATTAAATGGATTGATGCATACAAATGTCTACCCCCCATCTCAATTGATTCACGAACTTAAGCAAATACAACTGACATTACCGTCTACACTAGAGCTACCTATAACTGAATCTCATTTATCTATTCCTGAATTATTCCGAACATCCAAGTTAAGCGTAGTGTACATCCAACAGAATCTCGTATTTGTGACCCGTATACCCTTATTGTCAAACCTTCGGTTTAACCTGTTTCATAATATTCCACTTCCGATACCTACAAATAAAGGCAATATAGTAATCATTGAACCACAAGCTCAGTACTTGGCAATAAGCGATACTAACGAATATCATTTCAGTCTAACCGACGATCAGTATGAAAAATGTGAAACATTGTTCTCTTTTAGGTTATGTGTAAATCCTGAGGCTATCAGTAAATTTATACATCAGGAAAATTGTGAGGTATCTTTGTACAATTCCCCATATCAAACGATAGGAGCGTGTAATTTCAAATATCTGACACTAAATACTACAATCTGGCATAAGCTTTATCTGCAAAACGCGTGGTTATATTATTGCAGTTCGCAGGCAGTGACAGTAACATGCGCACAAAACTCTAGCAGAATCCTACTCACAGGTACAGGAAAAATTCAAATTTCCGATAATTGCGTCATATATACAGAAAATCTGATCTTAACACCATCGAGAACCCTCGTTCTCTGTCGATTTCGTTCCAGAAAATCCGAATCTACACGCATTATTAAAAATACCGGAAATAATTAACAGTCATGTTCCCGAGCAAATTTATACTAATAAATATTTCAAAAATTTTAATCAGTTAGCTGAAGATGCTGAAAAACTGAAAGAATTATCTAAATTGTACAACGATACCAAAATATTTGTAAATCCAGACCATCATTTTATTATAGTTTATATTATTGTCATTCTAATAATAGCTGTAAGTCTATACTTGTTGATTAAATATAAGTGTAATCTACCCCGACTCTACAGACCGGAAGTAGCAGAGTGTGTGCAACTCACACACTCCCATACTAATTCTAAAAGCCTCAGAGCATCAGAACTCACGGATGAGGTGAAACATGGTGATCATTAGACCCCCATGTTTCATGTAGTCCGGGGGGTGTTGTGAACCCCTGTCTGTATGCTATACGCAGTATGAGATATAGTAATAGTATAATATAGAATAGTGTGTAAGCATATTAATATGTGAACAGACAGAGTCACACGGTCTAAAGGAATTCGCTGTGTGGACAGTTTTGAGCCCGAGCGAGCCCCTACCGTGTCTCGCTGTCTGTGTAAGAATCAGTGTAGAACTGGCAGACCATCGAGCAGAACCTCTGTTAAATTACTTAAATCTAATGAGTGTAGAACTGGCAGACCATCGAGCAGAACCTCTGTTAAATTACTTAAATCTAATGAGTGTAGAACTGGCAGACCATCGGGCAGAACCTCTGTTAATTACTTAAGTCTAATAAGTATTCTGTTCAACTAAATTTCTTTTAAAATTGATTATATTAATAAAGTATTAGTGATAACTCATACACCACGTATTTCTTTATTAACGAACAAACTCGGTTGTGGAGACGTCCATAATATTTTTGGTTCCCCGACCTGGGTGGCGAAGTGTACGTGCACGCCTCAGCCAACGGTACGGGCGCACTCTCTCCCGACTTCGGTGGGAACGGGTGTGCGCCCGGTGCTCGTGGTCCATAGACGACGTGCGGCCGGTGGTTGGTGGGTAACTCCATCGTACGCCGACCGTGAACCTCCGTGGCCCTCGACTAGCGCACAGCGCTAATGTGAGGTCCACGGTTGTAGCCGCAAGGCATCAAACCCGGGAGTCTTCGTCTTCGTGTATCCATGTGATGTAGTATATTAATATAATAGTACAACTTATGTACTATAAAGTTTTAGTGATTTGACAAGTATGCAATACACAATTTTAAGATTATAAACTGTCAATATCCATAAATCTTATGTTAATTTATATATTTTATTATAATTTTATTTTATTGACTATTAAATATAATTTAAAAGTTTTTTGAATTGAAGAAATAATTTTTTTTTTTATAACTGCAATATTAATGTTTAAATAATAATTATCAATTACCAGTTCTTCTTTATATTTATTTGCTTCTTCGTTATCACCAGATAATAGTGTCTCTACAGTTTTCAGTTCATCCATTGTTTTTACTGGTAAGATACCAATGAAAGACGGAGGAATATTTGTCAGTGGGACAGCCATGGCACTAATTCGTGAATCTGCTTTCATATTACTCACTATTTTTTCGTCCATATTTTCCACTGCTTTGCAAAATTTGGTGTTTGAATCGTTTAGCATCATTATTTGAACTAAAATTGTTTATCTTTAGATTTAAAGTATGATTTCATATCTGAAATACTTTTACAGCAACAACCTACAAGATATGAAATAAAAGTTTTGTTTAATGTTAAATGATTGACAATAACCATATACATTTACAAATTACAGCATGATAAATATTTTATTATAAAATTGTTCTGATAAAATAAAGCTCAGTTTTTAATTTAAATAATTTTTTACTTATATTTGATATTGTTTAATTAAGGTTTCAACCCATCATTACAAATAGCTGAACAAAATAAGATTGATAATCAATACACGATTGAAAGTATATTTGAAAAAAATTATGTATAGAGGGTTAATTACACAAGGTTGACACATAAACTGACTTAATACCTGATAAAATTGATTGAGATGCCACATCTATGAATTCATTAATTTGAATTGAATTTGATTCTAAATATCTATAATTTTTTGGCTCTAGATAATTTGCTGCAAGATAGTTATAACAATTGATTTTAGTATAATATAAAATAAATAGTATATTGATTTACTTGTATTTTGGTTTAAATCAGATTGAGTAACAGCAACTACTGGTGGATTCGGTAATGAGTATTCAATATCTTCATCAGTTTCTTCTGTATCTGTTATAGAACATATTTGTTTGGGTTTTTTAACTAGACTCTCAGGCGAATACAATATTTTTGGCATTCTTTTTCTTGTTGAAACTGTTATATTTGAACTAATTAGTTCTTCATCGCATGTTTCGTAGTCTGAACAAGCCTTTGCTACATTTCTTGCTTGGATTTCATTAGCTTTATTTGAAGAAATATTTGTGAATTAGGTAATAGAACAGATGGAAAGTTATAAACATATATATATATATATATATATATATATAAATATACACATTTTTTATCAGATTATAAATTTAATATTATTATTTGAAAGATTCTCTATGTAAGCATTTCCATAATACGTTTTAGCAAAATTATTTTTTCAAGAGGTCTTACATAAAAAATATTATGTTTACAAATTAGGTAATATAATTAATTTAATAAATTATAAATAAAAGAAACACATTTAAATGATGACTTGCGTATTTAGTACCTATGTAACTATAGAGAGAATTTTATGAGAACTGATATTTGTATAGTTTGAATAATAAAATTATAATTATTATAGGTAATTACATAATATAATATTTTTGATGGTTATGGAATCATGTATTAAAATAGCACTAACCAAATGGTCCTGCAGTTCTTGAAGTTCTTATAAAATTAATAAAATGTTCCATTTTATAGCAAGATAAAATTATGGTACCTATACATATTATTTTAATCCAAATTTAGTATATAATATATGTAATTTCTAAAAAAAATACCTAATTAAAATATGATAACATGTTATTAAAATGAATTAAATGTAATAGTACCATCCTGACTATATATGATTAATGTATATGTATATACACATATATTATGATTACTTTTAACTAAACATAATCACTATTCGCAAGACAGTCTATAGATTTATACATAGGTACCTATATAATAATAATTAAAACTTAATGTTACATGTTGTAGGTACTATAAAAGATTTTATAAGTATGTTTATTTTATTTTTTTTAAATTCTTACATTTCTTAGAATTAATACAAATTTAACAAAAGAGTAATAATTATAGTATTATATAATAGTACAAGCGTATGTAATAAAAATAATACAAGTGTAAATTATATTTTTTTTTTGAATAATAACAACATTTTAAAACTTTAAAAATTGAAATAAAATATGAATTTTTATAACAATATAAATATATCAAAAAGTAATATTAAAAAAAATTAATGTAATAAACTTGTTTGTATTTTAACAGCTGTATATTATAAATAAAAATAAAGTATAACATAATACCCTTAGCCGTTTAGCGTCATTTCAAATAGAAGGTAAGTACTTTTCATAATAACGTTTATGAAATGAAGAAATACACATAATATTATCTTGTACCTACTCTCGTTTATGCACGCAAAATAATATGCTACACGTCATCCGGTGGCCATTTTGTTTTTTAACATGTAGATTGTCTGGGAACGTCAAATCCTTATAAACACGGCTTTATCTCAAATTAAAGTAAAAAAAAAATAATTTTTATAGTATATATTTTGAATTAATCCAGATCTAGTTTGTAGTTATAAGTTTTATATTGCAATTTTTATACACCCTGATGCATAAATAATCTAAATTTTTATGTAAGCAAAACATAATACTGTAGGTCAAATGAACGTTAAACATATGTTTTATTAAGATTTTATAACCTTTGTTCTATTCAAAGGAAAGTCAATTTTCAAATAATTTGTGACATCACCGATGAGTTAGATTTATATGTAATTTTTACTTTAAATAAATGATTTAACTGAACAATTTTAGAATCTATGATTAAATAGAAATAATACATTTTTGAATACAGATATATTATGAATTAATATAATATGACATCAATATCAAAATACTTACTAAAGTTTATAATTTTAAATCATTTTAGGAATCAAATATGGAGAATATTCCAAAGATCCGGTTGAGAGATCCCAAAGATTTGATGAAAGAAGATATGTACAAATTACTCATTGTAAATAGATCATTTTTTAAATTTTGTGTTATAACATGAGCTTATTATATTTAAGCATTCTATAAAAGTGATTTTGAAAAATCCATGTTACCCACACGTAACATGCTTTTTTCATTTATCAATATTTATAGTATTAAATACTGATGGTTCTCACTGACTAATAACCATATTTGTATGAGAAGATGGAGGGTGTTCGGTGAAGGACCAGTCGACCTCAGTCGACGATGAGACTTTTTTTAAGTGAAAAATGCCCCTAGATGTATGGTGTATAGGCAACTTAATGTGCCCCTGGCTTCAGTGCATAGGCAACCTAAGATGCCCTTGACGAAACCTCGCGGCGGCAGACAATACGAGGAACGAATGGAAGGAAGTGGTACAACGGAATTAAGGATGGTACAGTTTAAGTATGGGGCCGGGGTCCCTGTGGTCTGATCGGTCTGGTGCAATGACCACAGGGCGCAATTACAATTTAGGCTGAACTTAAAACTACTTAAAAACTACGGCAGCTGAAGGTCCGGTCCGGTGAGCACTGCAATCCGACGACCTGGAGCGGCCACTCACACAACGCACTGGGTTGCTGGCGGACTTACGCGCTTGACTCTGGCACCAGTCCCGAACTCGGGCAAGAGATTGGATTCCCCACGAAGACTGGCTGGAACGACGTAATAATATGTGTGATGTACCTACTTACTCGATCGACTGCGGTTGCCAATGACCAGCACGAAGTGTGCCGATATGTTGTCGTTTGACGTTGACGCAATGTCAACGACGGGCGATGATTTAATAACAAAAAAAGGTAGATGATTTGAAGTTGCCGCAATGGCGTGAACAAAGATTTTATTTAATTTAATGGTACAGGAAGAATATAACGTCTCGTGTATATAATATACGACGAGACGAACGAACGAGTAGGTACGAGTGTACGACAACAACGATCCGAATGATACGGCAAAAAACAATAGTGAAATTGATATCATTTTCAACGATATCAATTGTACATAATAATTAATTTAAATAATGATAATAAGACGGAATAATAGATAGGAGTAATAATTTTAATGGCGCATTGCTCGGAGAGGAAAGCAGATAACACCGATTTCCGCACGGGCACGCGGAGCTTGCGGGGGTTCAGTCGTGGACCTTTGGTCGCTGCGACGCGGACGATAATGTCGTTACGATGTGTCGTAACAATATTATTTGAGTTAACGACTAATGAATGACTTAGTGGGTCCCCGTTTATGATCACTTTAAAGTTTATAAAAATAATAGCAATATTAATATTCTAAAAATGCTTTTGTTGTTATTTTTTTTTAGTGCCACATGGACAATTGTGCATCATATGTAGAAATAATATGCAACAAATGTAAATTGGCTAGATACTGTTCGGTCCTTTGCCAAGTAAGAATATTGGAATTTATTTGTTAACTAACAAAATTGTTGTTTTATAATATTATCAACGTCACTTTTTTTATTTCAGAAACGTCACTGGTGGTTAACACATTCTTTTGAATGTCATTTGATGAATGAGAAAAAATAAATTTTATAATTATACTCCTAATATGAAAAATAAAAAAAAAAGTATATAATAAACGTTTGTGGCTGCTTATTTATATTATCGGGTACATAATAGTATACTGTGTGCATTTTAATAATAAATTGTAGTTATGACTATAGGTACTTTCTTGAATTATTTTTATGTTAGGTATCTAATTTTCTTTATACAAATATGATTAAGGTAAATTTGTTTATCCTCGGACAGGATAGAGTATTATTACCAAGCATTAGCAAGTCAATGATAATTTTTAACTGAATTAAGTTAAATTAATTTAAAACATTTTAAAAGGTTCAAAGTTAACAGTTAACCTAATTTGCATTTAACTCAGTTAAGTTAAAAGTTATATGAACATTTTCAATTAATTTATTAACTTAAGTTAAGTTGAGTTTTTTTTTTATAATATCTATATAAATACCCAGTAATATGGTTTAAAAAAATAAAAATCATAAATATTATTGAACACAGGAAATAGCCAATAGCTTTTCTATACATAGGTACTGCATTAATAAAATTATGTATTAGGTACGAAAAGCATGCAAAACTGAAAATTCCAAAACAAATACAATCTTATGATTTATTAATAACACAGTATTGTAAATCTTGAGTGCTGAGAGAGCCGAGAACGAAAAGTGAACCCATGTGGGCTATGACTATTTTGTCTACTGACAATATTGAATGTTTATAAATATGAACATTTGAAATATAAATATACATGAGCATAACCCAACTAGTTTTAACTTTAAAATAACCTATTTATGCCGAAAATATTTTACAGTATGTTTTTGAGAATTGTACATTTTTGATTGATATCTTTCATATTATTAGTTATTGGTATTTATTAATTATAATTATTACAATATACCCGTATGCCGCAGTACATCTATAGTAGATCTGAGAAAATCTTTTTCTTCATATATTTTCTGAAAACCTAGTTATTTTGTTGTGATTATATAATATTATTCGTGGGTACCTACTTGAAACTTTCAAAGTGTACTATTATATATTATCTATGATTGTATCAGGGTTTGTTATTGATGTTGATGTATAACGTGTTATAAGTACCTACCTAATGGATATTGTGATAATGTGATATGATTAATTTGGAATTTCTTATAGGTCAATTTTTTTTAATATCATCGATATGTACCTATATAATAATTTGTCTTAAACCTAGACTGACATACCGTCTTCGCTCAGAATCGTTTTTCTTATACAATGATATAGTATCATTGAATTCAAATTTAATAGCATCCATTATACAGTGACCCACTTGTAACCTACTGTACATCCACTTACCCACCTTTTTTTGATTTAATTTATACACTTTTTTATATAAATAATTTTTAAATGTAATTGGTAATTTTAAGTAATTCAATTATGTCATTTGTAATTTGTAATTAAATATTCTACAATCATGTAATTATTAATTTGTAATTAAATACTGGTATTTTGAGTAATTTGTAATTTGTAATTAATTACTTTTTTTTTTGATAATATGCCCATCCCTGCGTATAGTCACAGCTTGCTACACGTCTTCTATTAATTTCGATTATGTCGTGTCTACATAATTTTCATGTTACATCAACGTAGTTTTTAGTTAAAATAATAGGTACCTACCTACACAATTAATACTACCTACTCCCACCCCAGGCCACGCCGCTGACCCAGCTCTGGGCAAGCAAAATATGACCATACCGCCCACGGCCCTTGTACTATTATTATTATATTTTATATATTGTAAGACCGCCGTATATCGGTTATGCATCAATTTACGCCATCGCGTTATTTTAACGCCAGATCCACCGCAGGTCTAAGGTCTTACATCGGCGGTGTGTGGGCCTGGTATTAAATACATTTTGTGTACAATTAAAAAAAAATATATAGGTAAACTGTTTGTTAATAATTTTAGACTTCTTGACACAAGTCAAATTCTAATATCTAATTGACAGATTTGCCACGAGCGTGCGCATTGGGTGATGTGCATACCCGTTTGGCTGAACTCAGTTACGGTCCGTAAAATACGCCGCCAGGTCGCAGGTCTGTTATCGTTGCGCAGTCTGTACGCCAAGCAGACGCGCTACGCGCACTTTCGCACAACTGACCGACGATCGCTACCTACTCGTATCCCGCCACAGTCATGGAACCGTTATCATGTTTTTCGTAGGTTCAGACTTCAGATCAACCTAACCCAAGACCCCAATCAGTATTCCCCTGATCGATTTTCGCTTCCATATTGTTATATTATGTCGTAACGGGACAAATGACTAATGATAATAATTGATAATAGATAGTTCGCCTTTGCGTGAGCACTCTGCAGCTAGTATTTACTCTGATACGTCCTTACAGCCGCTGTTTCATATTTTGTAACGTGTTTTACTGTGTCGTGTCGGCTGTTTGAGGTTTGTCGATTTATCTGATTTCATAACTCATAAATCATAATGGAAGTGGAATACGAGTTCTCCGTGGGTAAGTGTAAAGTGTTAATTTAGTTAGGTAGGTACATTAAAGTGCATTACACACTACCTAGGCGATTCGAACGCGCGTTTGGAACGTCGCGATTAATCGCCCAAAATCAAACATATACTTTTAACAAAATTATTTTTTCAAGAGGTCTTACATAAAAAATATTATGTTTACAAATTAGGTAATATAATTAATTTAATAAATTATAAATAAAAGAAACACATTTAAATGATGACTTGCGTATTTAGTACCTATGTAACTATAGAGAGAATTTTATGAGAACTGATATTTGTATAGTTTGAATAATAAAATTATAATTATTATAGGTAATTACATAATATAATATTTTTGATGGTTATGGAATCATGTGTTAAAATAGCACTAACCAAATGGTCCTGCAGTTCTTGAAGCTTCATAATATAACCCATCACGTTGATTAGGTTCAATGCATATGGTTATCATTTTGGCAATTTGGGATCCACTAAATAATGTCAAATAACTTTCAAACGGAAAAGCAGAATAACAATTTAAGAGTCCAAACTCTTTCACATCATCAGCTATATGTAGAGTTATGTGAATATTGTGTGACATGAATGTTTTTCCATAAATTTTTCCAAATGTTAAAACAAAATGTGTAAGTAGTTCCTTAGCAAACATAATATATGCATCTGTAATATGATCTGTAGAGAGAATTCTTATAGCGACGCATAATTCCATAAAATGGTGATATTTTTTTTTACTGAGAAAATCCTTAAAAACTACCATACCCGTATAGAGGAGACATTGTCTCAACTCTGTAGCCTTTCACCGGGATACATCGTGTAGACTGTAGAGGATGCTTTCGAATATTTTCATTTAGATTTCTTTGGAATTCTTGAGGAATATATTGAGATAAATTTGTCAATTTTTTATCAATTGCGGAAATTCAATTTTTCGGAAGATTTTGATTGTGTTGTTTTATTCCACCAGTCCAGAACATTAATAATTTTTTGGTGACACCAATGAGAATACAATGCATGTAATCAAATGGCACAGAAGAAATTACATCAAATTTAGGTATATCTAACAAAATTGTTTTTCCACAATGAAAATCTGAATCAGAATATAATCTAAATTCATCATGAGTTCTAAGTGGTGCATTAATTTGAGGAAAATAAATACGATTATTCCCAAAAGAACCAATAGTATGACAACGAATACATGATTTTTTTTCCAGTGTGTCCCTTAAAATTTAATGCAAACAATTTTGGCGGGGCATCACATATAAGAGCTTTTAGATGAAGTTTTACATGGATATTATTATACATCACACCATCATTAATTAGCACACAAATTTCATTTACAAAATTACTTAAAAATTTATTACTGTCTTCTGGTTTTGGTTTACCATAATATGAACCAATAATGAAAACACTAGAGTCAGAGATATTTGAAAAATACCCTAAATTAGGCCATAATTGACTAGGAGGATTTTTTGTGATGGGTAATCCGTCTATTCCAACCATTAGCATGAGTATTGAAGGAAGCGAAGTACCAGATTTTATCAAATGTTCAACTTGATCAAAGATTCCAAAATTATAGTAACTACCCCCTTTCATTTCTTTAATAATAGTTTTGGTGGGTGTTTTTAATAATGTTCGAGAATCTATGGGTAATTCCTTAAATTGTGGATACTTTGATAAATTTTTGAGCAGATCGTCTAAAGCCATGCGAGTAATATTATTTTGAATGGCCCATTTAGCAATAGTTAAATTAACCCCACCATCAATTTCTGGATTAAATTCTGTTTCTCTCTTAGAACTAGAGCTAGAACTTAGTTCACTACAATCTTCATCATCATTAGTTAAAGTTACTTCTTCCTGTGTGTGTACTATTGGTGATGAACAAAGTTCATACATTTCTGAATTTGATGGCAATGCAATATGAGGAAGTGGGTTTTGATGAAAATCATTATTATACTCATTACCAGAACGAGATGATGAATACATTGAAGCAGTAAGAACTGTAGCAGCTCACTTTCTTCTACGATACCGACTAGATAATACCGACTAAGTTATCCTTAAACCAATAAAGAACACAACCAAAACTTTATATTGTTAACACGTGTTACCTGTTATTTTTTGTATTCATGGATATACTTTCGGCATTGAATTATAAAATTAATAAAATGTTCCATTTTATAGCAAGATAAAATTATGGTACCTATACATATTATTTTAATCCAAATTTAGTATATAATATATGTAATTTCTAAAAAAAATACCTAATTAAAATATGATAACATGTTATTAAAATGAATTAAATGTAATAGTACCATCCTGACTATATATGATTAATGTATATGTATATACACATATATTATGATTACTTTTAACTAAACATAATCACTATTCGCAAGACAGTCTATAGATTTATACATAGGTACCTATATAATAATAATTAAAACTTAATGTTACATGTTGTAGGTACTATAAAAGATTTTATAAGTATGTTTATTTTATTTTTTTTAAATTCTTACATTTCTTAGAATTAATACAAATTTAACAAAAGAGTAATAATTATAGTATTATATAATAGTACAAGCGTATGTAATAAAAATAATACAAGTGTAAATTATATTTTTTTTTTGAATAATAACAACATTTTAAAACTTTAAAAATTGAAATAAAATATGAATTTTTATAACAATATAAATATATCAAAAAGTAATATTAAAAAAAATTAATGTAATAAACTTGTTTGTATTTTAACAGCTGTATATTATAAATAAAAATAAAGTATAACATAATGTATGAAAAAAAACCAATAGTATATATGACCTTTGAAAACTGTTGATTTATTTAAATAGGGTTAACTATAATAACTAAAATGCTTACTTAATTGTAATGACTGATGTTTTATTCTTAATTAGGTGACAAAGTGTTAGCCTATGATAAGGGTTTGTTGTATGAGGCAAAAGTTTTAAGGCGGCGCATTTCAGACATTAGTGGAAACATTGAATATTTTATTCATTTCAAAGGCTTCAATTCAAAATGGGATCAATGGATTGATTATGGTGAAGTATTGGAGATTAACGACATTAATTTGGGACACAAGGAGAGGCTAATAGAGAGACTGTAAGTAATTGATTAATTATAACTACTCATCACTTATCACCATTTATTTATAAAAATATTTATGATAATTATTTAATGTAGGAAATATTCCAAAAAATCAAAAAAAAATAAAATATCCAAAAAACCTAAATCTTCGCCAAAACCAGTATTGAGAAAAAATGGTCTTGTCACTAATATTGTCTCCAACACCATTCCACATTCAAAGGTATTACAAATAGTGTATTAATTAAGTTAAGAATTTGAAGTATCTATTTCAATTTAATTTTTATTTTAGCTCCTTGCTGACAAATTACACAATATTGCTGTACCACACATTTTACGGAAAGCAATGTTTTTGGATTTTATAATGCACAACACATTCAAAAAAGTACGATACATTTTATTTTTATACGTCATTATTGTTATTATTGTAATATTGATTGCTTGGTTTTAGTTATTAAAATTTCCAGAGAAACATTTTTTGTCAGAAATTTTGTACGCCTTCACTCAATCATCTTATTTTGACGATGATAGCCAAAAGTAATTATTTAATAACTATCTAAATTTATTATTAAAAAATATTTTATACAATATTTGTTTCAGGAAAACTTCAACGATATTATGTGTAACTTTAATGCAATATTTTAATGCTACTGTTCACAAATATTTATTATACAACAACGAGAAAAGATACAGAATATACGATAAGGTAATAACAAAATAATCGATCATGTAAAATAAAGCATGTTTTAATACAAGGTCATAATTTAATGATTTCCGTTTTTAAATATTTAACATTCCAAGAACATCAGAATCTAATCAGAGATGAATGTATTGATTTTACAATAATATTTGTTTTTTGTTTTTCTACATATTATAGTAGGAAAAATGTTTTGATCTTAAATTTGAGGAGGGTTTCTAGTTGAATCCAGTTAGAACTTTAAAGAGGTTAACATTGAGATTGCCTGTAATTCTGAGCTATTTATAGACAATTTAAATGTTTTACTTGTTTTAGTTTGATTACGATTTAAACATGATAAAGTTACTTATTATCGGTTAAAAAAAATTGTACCAAGTTTGTCGTTTTTAATTAATTTCACCTACGGTTGATTAAAATAATCGATTTATTTAATCCCATTAAACATAATTTATATTTAAAATGTAAAGCAAATATATTTTTTTTCTATTATTATTATTAATATAATAGCTTAAAACCCCATGACAACCATTTATAAACAAAAATTTCCATCTAAAATCTCAAAATTCCCGATTGAGCGTCTCCCGGGGTTTGTCCTCTCCCTTTTAAAATTAGCCTATGTTTTAAGTTGGACCAAAATACACACAGTGTAAACATTTCATCAAGATCGGACCAGTAGTTTTTACGTGAAAGAGTAACAAAGTCACAAACTTTCGCATTTATAATATTAATAGGATATATTGACAAAAATTGGTGGGGCTATTTTAATTTGAAAATTCTAAAAACCGATTTGTATATAAATGGTTGCCATGGTGATATGTATAACATATTATTCATATAGAGTTGTCAATTTTTAATGGGCAAAGTAGTGCACGGGATCAAACATTTTTATATATATAGATAGATTAGAACTCTGGGTAGAAGATAGGCTAATTTAAAAAGTTAGAGGACCGACACCGACACGTGCTCTAACAGGGATTTTGAGATTTCCGATGGAAATTTTTGTTTATACATGGTATATGGTTGCCGTGGGTTTCAAAGCTATAATAATAATAATAATAGTTGGTTTCAAATTTTTGTTATATTAACCGTTATATTATACAAAAAAACATATTATTAATTTTATAGCGTTGGTATTTTTAATGGGCAAAGAAGTTCACGGGATCAGCTAGTATTTCATAAAATAATAAATTAATATTTATAAGAAAATCTATACTTTATATAAAATCGTATTCTATACTTCTATTCTAATCTATGTGTATTAAAAACTAAGTAGAATAAAAAAAAATATGATGGAATATAAAAGACAAATATGGAAAAAAAATTATTTGCAAAAATAAAGCACGGAAAATACAATTTTGATTTGCAAATTCTAAAAACTGATTTGCAATTAATTTGCTATGTATATAATACCGTATTAATAATCTTACCAATTGTAATGATAGGCTCACACATCATTATTTTAAATAAACTAATATCTTATATACAATAATAAAGAACGGCCAGACTGTCGTTCGTAGACATCGGCCAACCCCAATAAAACCATTGTCACCGACAAAAAGGTAGATACGATCTGTATTATACGATCTTAATTATCGTTATTACGACCGTAGAGGTAGAGCGTAGGGAGTGCGACTTTCTCTGACGGCTCATAAACCGCCAGAGGAATGAAATTTTCAAAAAAAGGTCTTTGCCGCCGAAGAGAAACATAGTTCCAGGATGCACCTTTGTCCTTTTATAAAACCGCTTACAACTCTCTCGTCAAAATATCTGTGTCGTCACTTTATGTAATAATTATGTAGAAATATTCTAAGTCCAATAATTAATTAACTGTTTTAGCTAGCGAGTTGTGACTATGACATTAAGTGACTGTATCTAGTGGTTATCATCAGCTTATCTCGTCGGGCCAGTCCTATAGGACTATAACTACCTACTATAACTTTTAGTTATATAGGTACTTTTTGTATATCCGCACATTAGCTTGCGGGGTCGTAACTCGTAAGGGAAGCGTTTTAACGGTACAAGCGCTGCACGTAAATAATTAATGTCCTTTGGCATTATCATAATTTCTGTACGGCTATACTAATAATTAATTAAAATCGTAGCCATGTAGGCTCATGTCATAAATCTATTGACGCGCAACGCTCAGAGCCATGCTCTACTATTACTATTATTTCGACGAATACGCTCTACGGCGAATCCACGACTTTGATTATTACTATTATCATTCAATGAATACGCGCTACGGCGAATATAATATGCTACAATATTATTTTTATCGATATATTATATCATAATATATATGCACTACTATTATACGTACCTACTATCGCTTACGTATTATTATATTATTCATATTACGCGGAGTGTATAATATAATATGAATATATTATACATATTAACGTTAATACGTTACCCATTTACCTATATAAGAAGGTAGGTACGTATAGTCAGGGTTGGGCACTTTTCAATTACAGCAATTCAATTACTAGTTTGTAATTTGTAATTTGTAATTGGTAATCGGTTATAAAATGTTGATGTAATTTGTAATTGATAATTAATTACATAATATTTGTGTAATTAGTAATTTATAATTACCAACAATTAATTTCTAGTATAAATTTAAAATTTAACTGTACAATTCAAAGTTTATTTTTTTATCAATTCTATCTACTGATAAATGTAATGGTTAGTAATTATACTAATTTGTAGCGATACCTATCTCATCGCTGTCCATCACTGATTAACGTCTCGTCATCTCGCATAGACGCATAGTGGTAAATAATATTTTTTGGCGACTGTAATTATTTTACTTACTATTTTTTCTTTATTGATGAATAAGTAAGTAATAACTGTAAATTTTTCCTGTAAATTTATTAATAAGTAAAAAATTACTAAAATACTTCATAATGGCACCTACTCGTTCCCGGTTGTCTGACGAACAATTCGAAAAACTAGTATTTTTAAAAGGCAATCAAAATTACGGGATTATCTCATTTTTCTATGTACCTATATTTTTCTAATGTTTTTTTTGTTTTAGATTCCGAGTGAAACGATGAATGTATTAATTTTACAATGATGTGTGTTTTTTTATTTATTTTGTGTCTGTGTACACGATAAGTAGTCGAAATAATGCTTCGATTATCAACTTCAGTATCTTGTTCGATTCGAAAGTGAATATCGTTGGTGCATTGGGGAGGTCAAAATTTAAATTTCACAGTAGTTTTCAAAAGCGCAAAAGAAAAACAAAAAGAAAAAATAACGAAAAACGGGAATTTTTACGCAAAATCGATTTTCACAAAATTGAATTTGGTTTTTCATGTAACTTTAAAACAAATTACCTTCGATACATGCAGTTTTCACTGGTTGTTTATATTTGCATTTTCTATACACGATAACATTTTCAAAATATTTTGATTTATTTTGAACTGTTTAATGACATTTTCATTTCCCATTTTTTTTCTAGAAATATCAATAAAATTTTATTTGTTGGTTAAAAAAAACTTGAAAATTTAATAGAAGGCTCCTAGTATATTGTTTCAAAGGCAGATGAAAAATATTAAAAATCGTTAGTCACTGTTTTTTTTTATAAGAATTTAAGGTTCAAAAATTGACGAAATATGGAAAAATCACGAAAATTAGCAATCATTGTAATTAATAAATTATAAAATGTTCAAATTTTAAGTCTAAGAATTGAAAATTTAAAACAAGATTACACGTAAGTAGTTTTTCTTACCGAAAAATCTAAAAAATATACAATCACAGTTTATTTTTATAGTCATTTTATGTTCAAATTTGGACGAAATTACATATTAAAAAACCTAGTTATTTTGTTGTGATTATATAATATTATTCGTGGGTACCTACTTGAAACTTTCAAAGTGTACTATTATATATCTATGATTGTATTAGGGTTTGTTATTGATGTTGATGTATAACGTGTTATAAGTACCTACCTAATGGATATTGTGATAATGTGATATGATTAATTTGGAATTTCTTATAGGTCAATTTTTTTTTAATATCATCGATATGTACCTATATAATAATTTGTCTTAAACCTAGACTGACATACCGTCTTCGCTCAGAATCGTTTTTCTTATACAATGATATAGTATCATTGAATTCAAATTTAATAGCATCCATTATACAGTGACCCACTTGTAACCTACTGTACATCCACTTACCCACCTTTTTTTGATTTAATTTATACACTTTTTTATATAAATAATTTTTAAATGTAATTGGTAATTTTAAGTAATTCAATTATGTCATTTGTAATAAACTGTCATAATAAACTTTTTTTGTGAAATTTTAACGCCACATGTTGGGCATTTGATTTCGGAACTCTCATTGGATCCATGACAGTCAAATTCGCAGCAGCTCTAATACTTACGTTATATAATTTATACAACATACACAAAATATAATAATAAACACAGCATAACATGATAACATGTTATCATAACACGGACGTCATGTCACCGCCCGACATTCAAACAGCAGCTCAGAGGCCGCCGTCATGCACTCGTACCGGGTAGACATTCCATCGACCAGATGGCGTCACGGCCACAGGCGGCAGCCGACGCGTTAGATACGTTTCAGCGCCCTCTACCACTACCAACGATTTGCTCGTCAGCAGAATAACACATGTGTGTTTTTGCTTCTGAAAATTTGAAAAATATTCAATTAGCTTACGCTACCCTTAGCCGTTTAGCGTCATTTCAAATAGAAGGTAAGTACTTTTCATAATAACGTTTATGAAATGAAGAAATACACATAATATTATCTTGTACCTACTCTCGTTTATGCACGCAAAATAATATGCTACACGTCATCCGGTGGCCATTTTGTTTTTTAACATGTAGATTGTCTGGGAACGTCAAATCCTTATAAACACGGCTTTATCTCAAATTAAAGTAAAAAAAAAATAATTTTTATAGTATATATTTTGAATTAATCCAGATCTAGTTTGTAGTTATAAGTTTTATATTGCAATTTTTATACACCCTGATGCATAAATAATCTAAATTTTTATGTAAGCAAAACATAATACTGTAGGTCAAATGAACGTTAAACATATGTTTTATTAAGATTTTATAACCTTTGTTCTATTCAAAGGAAAGTCAATTTTCAAATAATTTGTGACATCACCGATGAGTTAGATTTATATGTAATTTTTACTTTAAATAAATGATTTAACTGAACAATTTTAGAATCTATGATTAAATAGAAATAATACATTTTTGAATACAGATATATTATGAATTAATATAATATGACATCAATATCAAAATACTTACTAAAGTTTATAATTTTAAATCATTTTAGGAATCAAATATGGAGAATATTCCAAAGATCCGGTTGAGAGATCCCAAAGATTTGATGAAAGAAGATATGTACAAATTACTCATTGTAAATAGATCATTTTTTAAATTTTGTGTTATAACATGAGCTTATTATATTTAAGCATTCTATAAAAGTGATTTTGAAAAATCCATGTTACCCACACGTAACATGCTTTTTTCATTTATCAATATTTATAGTATTAAATACTGATGGTTCTCACTGACTAATAACCATATTTGTATGAGAAGATGGAGGGTGTTCGGTGAAGGACCAGTCGACCTCAGTCGACGATGAGACTTTTTTTTAAGTGAAAAATGCCCCTAGATGTATGGTGTATAGGCAACTTAATGTGCCCCTGGCTTCAGTGCATAGGCAACCTAAGATGCCCTTGACGAAACCTCGCGGCGGCAGACAATACGAGGAACGAATGGAAGGAAGTGGTACAACGGAATTAAGGATGGTACAGTTTAAGTATGGGGCCGGGGTCCCTGTGGTCTGATCGGTCTGGTGCAATGACCACAGGGCGCAATTACAATTTAGGCTGAACTTAAAACTACTTAAAAACTACGGCAGCTGAAGGTCCGGTCCGGTGAGCACTGCAATCCGACGACCTGGAGCGGCCACTCACACAACGCACTGGGTTGCTGGCGGACTTACGCGCTTGACTCTGGCACCAGTCCCGAACTCGGGCAAGAGATTGGATTCCCCACGAAGACTGGCTGGAACGACGTAATAATATGTGTGATGTACCTACTTACTCGATCGACTGCGGTTGCCAATGACCAGCACGAAGTGTGCCGATATGTTGTCGTTTGACGTTGACGCAATGTCAACGACGGGCGATGATTTAATAACAAAAAAAGGTAGATGATTTGAAGTTGCCGCAATGGCGTGAACAAAGATTTTATTTAATTTAATGGTACAGGAAGAATATAACGTCTCGTGTATATAATATACGACGAGACGAACGAACGAGTAGGTACGAGTGTACGACAACAACGATCCGAATGATACGGCAAAAAACAATAGTGAAATTGATATCATTTTCAACGATATCAATTGTACATAATAATTAATTTAAATAATGATAATAAGACGGAATAATAGATAGGAGTAATAATTTTTAATGGCGCATTGCTCGGAGAGGAAAGCAGATAACACCGATTTCCGCACGGGCACGCGGAGCTTGCGGGGGTTCAGTCGTGGACCTTTGGTCGCTGCGACGCGGACGATAATGTCGTTACGATGTGTCGTAACAATATTATTTGAGTTAACGACTAATGAATGACTTAGTGGGTCCCCGTTTATGATCACTTTAAAGTTTATAAAAATAATAGCAATATTAATATTCTAAAAATGCTTTTGTTGTTATTTTTTTTTAGTGCCACATGGACAATTGTGCATCATATGTAGAAATAATATGCAACAAATGTAAATTGGCTAGATACTGTTCGGTCCTTTGCCAAGTAAGAATATTGGAATTTATTTGTTAACTAACAAAATTGTTGTTTTATAATATTATCAACGTCACTTTTTTTATTTCAGAAACGTCACTGGTGGTTAACACATTCTTTTGAATGTCATTTGATGAATGAGAAAAAATAAATTTTATAATTATACTCCTAATATGAAAAATAAAAAAAAAAAGTATATAATAAACGTTTGTGGCTGCTTATTTATATTATCGGGTACATAATAGTATACTGTGTGCATTTTAATAATAAATTGTAGTTATGACTATAGGTACTTTCTTGAATTATTTTTATGTTAGGTATCTAATTTTCTTTATACAAATATGATTAAGGTAAATTTGTTTATCCTCGGACAGGATAGAGTATTATTACCAAGCATTAGCAAGTCAATGATAATTTTTAACTGAATTAAGTTAAATTAATTTAAAACATTTTAAAAGGTTCAAAGTTAACAGTTAACCTAATTTGCATTTAACTCAGTTAAGTTAAAAGTTATATGAACATTTTCAATTAATTTATTAACTTAAGTTAAGTTGAGTTTTTTTTTTATAATATCTATATAAATACCCAGTAATATGGTTTAAAAAAATAAAAATCATAAATATTATTGAACACAGGAAATAGCCAATAGCTTTTCTATACATAGGTACTGCATTAATAAAATTATGTATTAGGTACGAAAAGCATGCAAAACTGAAAATTCCAAAACAAATACAATCTTATGATTTATTAATAACACAGTATTGTAAATCTTGAGTGCTGAGAGAGCCGAGAACGAAAAGTGAACCCATGTGGGCTATGACTATTTTGTCTACTGACAATATTGAATGTTTATAAATATGAACATTTGAAATATAAATATACATGAGCATAACCCAACTAGTTTTAACTTTAAAATAACCTATTTATGCCGAAAATATTTTACAGTATGTTTTTGAGAATTGTACATTTTTGATTGATATCTTTCATATTATTAGTTATTGGTATTTATTAATTATAATTATTACAATATACCCGTATGCCGCAGTACATCTATAGTAGATCTGAGAAAATCTTTTTCTTCATATATTTTCTGAAAACCTAGTTATTTTGTTGTGATTATATAATATTATTCGTGGGTACCTACTTGAAACTTTCAAAGTGTACTATTATATATTATCTATGATTGTATCAGGGTTTGTTATTGATGTTGATGTATAACGTGTTATAAGTACCTACCTAATGGATATTGTGATAATGTGATATGATTAATTTGGAATTTCTTATAGGTCAATTTTTTTTTAATATCATCGATATGTACCTATATAATAATTTGTCTTAAACCTAGACTGACATACCGTCTTCGCTCAGAATCGTTTTTCTTATACAATGATATAGTATCATTGAATTCAAATTTAATAGCATCCATTATACAGTGACCCACTTGTAACCTACTGTACATCCACTTACCCACCTTTTTTTGATTTAATTTATACACTTTTTTATATAAATAATTTTTAAATGTAATTGGTAATTTTAAGTAATTCAATTATGTCATTTGTAATTTGTAATTAAATATTCTACAATCATGTAATTATTAATTTGTAATTAAATACTGGTATTTTGAGTAATTTGTAATTTGTAATTAATTACTTTTTTTTTTGATAATATGCCCATCCCTGCGTATAGTCACAGCTTGCTACACGTCTTCTATTAATTTCGATTATGTCGTGTCTACATAATTTTCATGTTACATCAACGTAGTTTTTAGTTAAAATAATAGGTACCTACCTACACAATTAATACTACCTACTCCCACCCCAGGCCACGCCGCTGACCCAGCTCTGGGCAAGCAAAATATGACCATACCGCCCACGGCCCTTGTACTATTATTATTATATTTTATATATTGTAAGACCGCCGTATATCGGTTATGCATCAATTTACGCCATCGCGTTATTTTAACGCCAGATCCACCGCAGGTCTAAGGTCTTACATCGGCGGTGTGTGGGCCTGGTATTAAATACATTTTGTGTACAATTAAAAAAAAATATATAGGTAAACTGTTTGTTAATAATTTTAGACTTCTTGACACAAGTCAAATTCTAATATCTAATTGACAGATTTGCCACGAGCGTGCGCATTGGGTGATGTGCATACCCGTTTGGCTGAACTCAGTTACGGTCCGTAAAATACGCCGCCAGGTCGCAGGTCTGTTATCGTTGCGCAGTCTGTACGCCAAGCAGACGCGCTACGCGCACTTTCGCACAACTGACCGACGATCGCTACCTACTCGTATCCCGCCACAGTCATGGAACCGTTATCATGTTTTTCGTAGGTTCAGACTTCAGATCAACCTAACCCAAGACCCCAATCAGTATTCCCCTGATCGATTTTCGCTTCCATATTGTTATATTATGTCGTAACGGGACAAATGACTAATGATAATAATTGATAATAGATAGTTCGCCTTTGCGTGAGCACTCTGCAGCTAGTATTTACTCTGATACGTCCTTACAGCCGCTGTTTCATATTTTGTAACGTGTTTTACTGTGTCGTGTCGGCTGTTTGAGGTTTGTCGATTTATCTGATTTCATAACTCATAAATCATAATGGAAGTGGAATACGAGTTCTCCGTGGGTAAGTGTAAAGTGTTAATTTAGTTAGGTAGGTACATTAAAGTGCATTACACACTACCTAGGCGATTCGAACGCGCGTTTGGAACGTCGCGATTAATCGCCCAAAATCAAACATATACTTTTAACAAAATTATTTTTTCAAGAGGTCTTACATAAAAAATATTATGTTTACAAATTAGGTAATATAATTAATTTAATAAATTATAAATAAAAGAAACACATTTAAATGATGACTTGCGTATTTAGTACCTATGTAACTATAGAGAGAATTTTATGAGAACTGATATTTGTATAGTTTGAATAATAAAATTATAATTATTATAGGTAATTACATAATATAATATTTTTGATGGTTATGGAATCATGTGTTAAAATAGCACTAACCAAATGGTCCTGCAGTTCTTGAAGCTTCATAATATAACCCATCACGTTGATTAGGTTCAATGCATATGGTTATCATTTTGGCAATTTGGGATCCACTAAATAATGTCAAATAACTTTCAAACGGAAAAGCAGAATAACAATTTAAGAGTCCAAACTCTTTCACATCATCAGCTATATGTAGAGTTATGTGAATATTGTGTGACATGAATGTTTTTCCATAAATTTTTCCAAATGTTAAAACAAAATGTGTAAGTAGTTCCTTAGCAAACATAATATATGCATCTGTAATATGATCTGTAGAGAGAATTCTTATAGCGACGCATAATTCCATAAAATGGTGATATTTTTTTTTACTGAGAAAATCCTTAAAAACTACCATACCCGTATAGAGGAGACATTGTCTCAACTCTGTAGCCTTTCACCGGGATACATCGTGTAGACTGTAGAGGATGCTTTCGAATATTTTCATTTAGATTTCTTTGGAATTCTTGAGGAATATATTGAGATAAATTTGTCAATTTTTTATCAATTGCGGAAATTCAATTTTTCGGAAGATTTTGATTGTGTTGTTTTATTCCACCAGTCCAGAACATTAATAATTTTTTGGTGACACCAATGAGAATACAATGCATGTAATCAAATGGCACAGAAGAAATTACATCAAATTTAGGTATATCTAACAAAATTGTTTTTCCACAATGAAAATCTGAATCAGAATATAATCTAAATTCATCATGAGTTCTAAGTGGTGCATTAATTTGAGGAAAATAAATACGATTATTCCCAAAAGAACCAATAGTATGACAACGAATACATGATTTTTTTTCCAGTGTGTCCCTTAAAATTTAATGCAAACAATTTTGGCGGGGCATCACATATAAGAGCTTTTAGATGAAGTTTTACATGGATATTATTATACATCACACCATCATTAATTAGCACACAAATTTCATTTACAAAATTACTTAAAAATTTATTACTGTCTTCTGGTTTTGGTTTACCATAATATGAACCAATAATGAAAACACTAGAGTCAGAGATATTTGAAAAATACCCTAAATTAGGCCATAATTGACTAGGAGGATTTTTTGTGATGGGTAATCCGTCTATTCCAACCATTAGCATGAGTATTGAAGGAAGCGAAGTACCAGATTTTATCAAATGTTCAACTTGATCAAAGATTCCAAAATTATAGTAACTACCCCCTTTCATTTCTTTAATAATAGTTTTGGTGGGTGTTTTTAATAATGTTCGAGAATCTATGGGTAATTCCTTAAATTGTGGATACTTTGATAAATTTTTGAGCAGATCGTCTAAAGCCATGCGAGTAATATTATTTTGAATGGCCCATTTAGCAATAGTTAAATTAACCCCACCATCAATTTCTGGATTAAATTCTGTTTCTCTCTTAGAACTAGAGCTAGAACTTAGTTCACTACAATCTTCATCATCATTAGTTAAAGTTACTTCTTCCTGTGTGTGTACTATTGGTGATGAACAAAGTTCATACATTTCTGAATTTGATGGCAATGCAATATGAGGAAGTGGGTTTTGATGAAAATCATTATTATACTCATTACCAGAACGAGATGATGAATACATTGAAGCAGTAAGAACTGTAGCAGCTCACTTTCTTCTACGATACCGACTAGATAATACCGACTAAGTTATCCTTAAACCAATAAAGAACACAACCAAAACTTTATATTGTTAACACGTGTTACCTGTTATTTTTTGTATTCATGGATATACTTTCGGCATTGAATTATAAAATTAATAAAATGTTCCATTTTATAGCAAGATAAAATTATGGTACCTATACATATTATTTTAATCCAAATTTAGTATATAATATATGTAATTTCTAAAAAAAATACCTAATTAAAATATGATAACATGTTATTAAAATGAATTAAATGTAATAGTACCATCCTGACTATATATGATTAATGTATATGTATATACACATATATTATGATTACTTTTAACTAAACATAATCACTATTCGCAAGACAGTCTATAGATTTATACATAGGTACCTATATAATAATAATTAAAACTTAATGTTACATGTTGTAGGTACTATAAAAGATTTTATAAGTATGTTTATTTTATTTTTTTTAAATTCTTACATTTCTTAGAATTAATACAAATTTAACAAAAGAGTAATAATTATAGTATTATATAATAGTACAAGCGTATGTAATAAAAATAATACAAGTGTAAATTATATTTTTTTTTTGAATAATAACAACATTTTAAAACTTTAAAAATTGAAATAAAATATGAATTTTTATAACAATATAAATATATCAAAAAGTAATATTAAAAAAAATTAATGTAATAAACTTGTTTGTATTTTAACAGCTGTATATTATAAATAAAAATAAAGTATAACATAATGTATGAAAAAAAACCAATAGTATATATGACCTTTGAAAACTGTTGATTTATTTAAATAGGGTTAACTATAATAACTAAAATGCTTACTTAATTGTAATGACTGATGTTTTATTCTTAATTAGGTGACAAAGTGTTAGCCTATGATAAGGGTTTGTTGTATGAGGCAAAAGTTTTAAGGCGGCGCATTTCAGACATTAGTGGAAACATTGAATATTTTATTCATTTCAAAGGCTTCAATTCAAAATGGGATCAATGGATTGATTATGGTGAAGTATTGGAGATTAACGACATTAATTTGGGACACAAGGAGAGGCTAATAGAGAGACTGTAAGTAATTGATTAATTATAACTACTCATCACTTATCACCATTTATTTATAAAAATATTTATGATAATTATTTAATGTAGGAAATATTCCAAAAAATCAAAAAAAAATAAAATATCCAAAAAACCTAAATCTTCGCCAAAACCAGTATTGAGAAAAAATGGTCTTGTCACTAATATTGTCTCCAACACCATTCCACATTCAAAGGTATTACAAATAGTGTATTAATTAAGTTAAGAATTTGAAGTATCTATTTCAATTTAATTTTTATTTTAGCTCCTTGCTGACAAATTACACAATATTGCTGTACCACACATTTTACGGAAAGCAATGTTTTTGGATTTTATAATGCACAACACATTCAAAAAAGTACGATACATTTTATTTTTATACGTCATTATTGTTATTATTGTAATATTGATTGCTTGGTTTTAGTTATTAAAATTTCCAGAGAAACATTTTTTGTCAGAAATTTTGTACGCCTTCACTTAATCATCTTATTTTGACGATGATAGCCAAAAGTAATTATTTAATAACTATCTAAATTTATTATTAAAAAATATTTTATACAATATTTGTTTCAGGAAAACTTCAACGATGTTATGTGTAACTTTAATGCAATATTTTAATGCTACTGTTCACAAATATTTATTATACAACAACGAGAAAAGATACAGAATATACGATAAGGTAATAACAAAATAATCGATCATGTAAAATAAAGCATGTTTTAATACAAGGTCATAATTTAATGATTTCCGTTTTTAAATATTTAACATTCCAAGAACATCAGAATCTAATCAGAGATGAATGTATTGATTTTACAATAATATTTGTTTTTTGTTTTTCTACATATTATAGTAGGAAAAATGTTTTGATCTTAAATTTGAGGAGGGTTTCTAGTTGAATCCAGTTAGAACTTTAAAGAGGTTAACATTGAGATTGCCTGTAATTCTGAGCTATTTATAGACAATTTAAATGTTTTACTTGTTTTAGTTTGATTACGATTTAAACATGATAAAGTTACTTATTATCGGTTAAAAAAAATTGTACCAAGTTTGTCGTTTTTAATTAATTTCACCTACGGTTGATTAAAATAATCGATTTATTTAATCCCATTAAACATAATTTATATTTAAAATGTAAAGCAAATATATTTTTTTTCTATTATTATTATTAATATAATAGCTTAAAACCCCATGACAACCATTTATAAACAAAAATTTCCATCTAAAATCTCAAAATTCCCGATTGAGCGTCTCCCGGGGTTTGTCCTCTCCCTTTTAAAATTAGCCTATGTTTTAAGTTGGACCAAAATACACACAGTGTAAACATTTCATCAAGATCGGACCAGTAGTTTTTACGTGAAAGAGTAACAAAGTCACAAACTTTCGCATTTATAATATTAATAGGATATATTGACAAAAATTGGTGGGGCTATTTTAATTTGAAAATTCTAAAAACCGATTTGTATATAAATGGTTGCCATGGTGATATGTATAACATATTATTCATATAGAGTTGTCAATTTTTAATGGGCAAAGTAGTGCACGGGATCAAACATTTTTATATATATAGATAGATTAGAACTCTGGGTAGAAGATAGGCTAATTTAAAAAGTTAGAGGACCGACACCGACACGTGCTCTAACAGGGATTTTGAGATTTCCGATGGAAATTTTTGTTTATACATGGTATATGGTTGCCGTGGGTTTCAAAGCTATAATAATAATAATAATAGTTGGTTTCAAATTTTTGTTATATTAACCGTTATATTATACAAAAAAACATATTATTAATTTTATAGCGTTGGTATTTTTAATGGGCAAAGAAGTTCACGGGATCAGCTAGTATTTCATAAAATAATAAATTAATATTTATAAGAAAATCTATACTTTATATAAAATCGTATTCTATACTTCTATTCTAATCTATGTGTATTAAAAACTAAGTAGAATAAAAAAAAATATGATGGAATATAAAAGACAAATATGGAAAAAAAATTATTTGCAAAAATAAAGCACGGAAAATACAATTTTGATTTGCAAATTCTAAAAACTGATTTGCAATTAATTTGCTATGTATATAATACCGTATTAATAATCTTACCAATTGTAATGATAGGCTCACACATCATTATTTTAAATAAACTAATATCTTATATACAATAATAAAGAACGGCCAGACTGTCGTTCGTAGACATCGGCCAACCCCAATAAAACCATTGTCACCGACAAAAAGGTAGATACGATCTGTATTATACGATCTTAATTATCGTTATTACGACCGTAGAGGTAGAGCGTAGGGAGTGCGACTTTCTCTGACGGCTCATAAACCGCCAGAGGAATGAAATTTTCAAAAAAAGGTCTTTGCCGCCGAAGAGAAACATAGTTCCAGGATGCACCTTTGTCCTTTTATAAAACCGCTTACAACTCTCTCGTCAAAATATCTGTGTCGTCACTTTATGTAATAATTATGTAGAAATATTCTAAGTCCAATAATTAATTAACTGTTTTAGCTAGCGAGTTGTGACTATGACATTAAGTGACTGTATCTAGTGGTTATCATCAGCTTATCTCGTCGGGCCAGTCCTATAGGACTATAACTACCTACTATAACTTTTAGTTATATAGGTACTTTTTGTATATCCGCACATTAGCTTGCGGGGTCGTAACTCGTAAGGGAAGCGTTTTAACGGTACAAGCGCTGCACGTAAATAATTAATGTCCTTTGGCATTATCATAATTTCTGTACGGCTATACTAATAATTAATTAAAATCGTAGCCATGTAGGCTCATGTCATAAATCTATTGACGCGCAACGCTCAGAGCCATGCTCTACTATTACTATTATTTCGACGAATACGCTCTACGGCGAATCCACGACTTTGATTATTACTATTATCATTCAATGAATACGCGCTACGGCGAATATAATATGCTACAATATTATTTTTATCGATATATTATATCATAATATATATGCACTACTATTATACGTACCTACTATCGCTTACGTATTATTATATTATTCATATTACGCGGAGTGTATAATATAATATGAATATATTATACATATTAACGTTAATACGTTACCCATTTACCTATATAAGAAGGTAGGTACGTATAGTCAGGGTTGGGCACTTTTCAATTACAGCAATTCAATTACTAGTTTGTAATTTGTAATTTGTAATTGGTAATCGGTTATAAAATGTTGATGTAATTTGTAATTGATAATTAATTACATAATATTTGTGTAATTAGTAATTTATAATTACCAACAATTAATTTCTAGTATAAATTTAAAATTTAACTGTACAATTCAAAGTTTATTTTTTTATCAATTCTATCTACTGATAAATGTAATAGTTAGTAATTATACTAATTTGTAGCGATACCTATCTCATCGCTGTCCATCACTGATTAACGTCTCGTCATCTCGCATAGACGCATAGTGGTAAATAATATTTTTTGGCGACTGTAATTATTTTACTTACTATTTTTTCTTTATTGATGAATAAGTAAGTAATAACTGTAAATTTTTCCTGTAAATTTATTAATAAGTAAAAAATTACTAAAATACTTCATAATGGCACCTACTCGTTCCCGGTTGTCTGACGAACAATTCGAAAAACTAGTATTTTTAAAAGGCAATCAAAATTACGGGATTATCTCATTTTTCTATGTACCTATATTTTTCTAATGTTTTTTTTTGTTTTAGATTCCGAGTGAAACGATGAATGTATTAATTTTACAATGATGTGTGTTTTTTTATTTATTTTGTGTCTGTGTACACGATAAGTAGTCGAAATAATGCTTCGATTATCAACTTCAGTATCTTGTTCGATTCGAAAGTGAATATCGTTGGTGCATTGGGGAGGTCAAAATTTAAATTTCACAGTAGTTTTCAAAAGCGCAAAAGAAAAACAAAAAGAAAAAATAACGAAAAACGGGAATTTTTACGCAAAATCGATTTTCACAAAATTGAATTTGGTTTTTCATGTAACTTTAAAACAAATTACCTTCGATACATGCAGTTTTCACTGGTTGTTTATATTTGCATTTTCTATACACGATAACATTTTCAAAATATTTTGATTTATTTTGAACTGTTTAATGACATTTTCATTTCCCATTTTTTTTCTAGAAATATCAATAAAATTTTATTTGTTGGTTAAAAAAAAACTTGAAAATTTAATAGAAGGCTCCTAGTATATTGTTTCAAAGGCAGATGAAAAATATTAAAAATCGTTAGTCACTGTTTTTTTTTTACAAGAATTTAAGGTTCAAAAATTGACGAAATATGGAAAAATCACGAAAATTAGCAATCATTGTAATTAATAAATTATAAAATGTTCAAATTTTAAGTCTAAGAATTGAAAATTTAAAACAAGATTACACGTAAGTAGTTTTTCTTACCGAAAAATCTAAAAAATATACAATCACAGTTTATTTTTATAGTCATTTTATGTTCAAATTTGGACGAAATTACATATTAAAAAACCTAGTTATTTTGTTGTGATTATATAATATTATTCGTGGGTACCTACTTGAAACTTTCAAAGTGTACTATTATATATCTATGATTGTATTAGGGTTTGTTATTGATGTTGATGTATAACGTGTTATAAGTACCTACCTAATGGATATTGTGATAATGTGATATGATTAATTTGGAATTTCTTATAGGTCAATTTTTTTTTAATATCATCGATATGTACCTATATAATAATTTGTCTTAAACCTAGACTGACATACCGTCTTCGCTCAGAATCGTTTTTCTTATACAATGATATAGTATCATTGAATTCAAATTTAATAGCATCCATTATACAGTGACCCACTTGTAACCTACTGTACATCCACTTACCCACCTTTTTTTGATTTAATTTATACACTTTTTTATATAAATAATTTTTAAATGTAATTGGTAATTTTAAGTAATTCAATTATGTCATTTGTAATAAACTGTCATAATAAACTTTTTTTGTGAAATTTTAACGCCACATGTTGGGCATTTGATTTCGGAACTCTCATTGGATCCATGACAGTCAAATTCGCAGCAGCTCTAATACTTACGTTATATAATTTATACAACATACACAAAATATAATAATAAACACAGCATAACATGATAACATGTTATCATAACACGGACGTCATGTCACCGCCCGACATTCAAACAGCAGCTCAGAGGCCGCCGTCATGCACTCGTACCGGGTAGACATTCCATCGACCAGATGGCGTCACGGCCACAGGCGGCAGCCGACGCGTTAGATACGTTTCAGCGCCCTCTACCACTACCAACGATTTGCACGTCAGCAGAATAACACATGTGTGTTTTTGCTTCTGAAAATTTGAAAAATATTCAATTAGCTTACGCTACCCTTAGCCGTTTAGCGTCATTTCAAATAGAAGGTAAGTACTTTTCATAATAACGTTTATGAAATGAAGAAATACACATAATATTATCTTGTACCTACTCTCGTTTATGCACGCAAAATAATATGCTACACGTCATCCGGTGGCCATTTTGTTTTTTAACATGTAGATTGTCTGGGAACGTCAAATCCTTATAAACACGGCTTTATCTCAAATTAAAGTAAAAAAAAAAATAATTTTTATAGTATATATTTTGAATTAATCCAGATCTAGTTTGTAGTTATAAGTTTTATATTGCAATTTTTATACACCCTGATGCATAAATAATCTAAATTTTTATGTAAGCAAAACATAATACTGTAGGTCAAATGAACGTTAAACATATGTTTTATTAAGATTTTATAACCTTTGTTCTATTCAAAGGAAAGTCAATTTTCAAATAATTTGTGACATCACCGATGAGTTAGATTTATATGTAATTTTTACTTTAAATAAATCATTTAACTGAACAATTTTAGAATCTATGATTAAATAGAAATAATACATTTTTGAATACAGATATATTATGAATTAATATAATATGACATCAATATCAAAATACTTACTAAAGTTTATAATTTTAAATCATTTTAGGAATCAAATATGGAGAATATTCCAAAGATCCGGTTGAGAGATCCCAAAGATTTGATGAAAGAAGATATGTACAAATTACTCATTGTAAATAGATCATTTTTTAAATTTTGTGTTATAACATGAGCTTATTATATTTAAGCATTCTATAAAAGTGATTTTGAAAAATCCATGTTACCCACACGTAACATGCTTTTTTCATTTATCAATATTTATAGTATTAAATACTGATGGTTCTCACTGACTAATAACCATATTTGTATGAGAAGATGGAGGGTGTTCGGTGAAGGACCAGTCGACCTCAGTCGACGATGAGACTTTTTTTTAAGTGAAAAATGCCCCTAGATGTATGGTGTATAGGCAACTTAATGTGCCCCTGGCTTCAGTGCATAGGCAACCTAAGATGCCCTTGACGAAACCTCGCGGCGGCAGACAATACGAGGAACGAATGGAAGGAAGTGGTACAACGGAATTAAGGATGGTACAGTTTAAGTATGGGGCCGGGGTCCCTGTGGTCTGATCGGTCTGGTGCAATGACCACAGGGCGCAATTACAATTTAGGCTGAACTTAAAACTACTTAAAAACTACGGCAGCTGAAGGTCCGGTCCGGTGAGCACTGCAATCCGACGACCTGGAGCGGCCACTCACACAACGCACTGGGTTGCTGGCGGACTTACGCGCTTGACTCTGGCACCAGTCCCGAACTCGGGCAAGAGATTGGATTCCCCACGAAGACTGGCTGGAACGACGTAATAATATGTGTGATGTACCTACTTACTCGATCGACTGCGGTTGCCAATGACCAGCACGAAGTGTGCCGATATGTTGTCGTTTGACGTTGACGCAATGTCAACGACGGGCGATGATTTAATAACAAAAAAAGGTAGATGATTTGAAGTTGCCGCAATGGCGTGAACAAAGATTTTATTTAATTTAATGGTACAGGAAGAATATAACGTCTCGTGTATATAATATACGACGAGACGAACGAACGAGTAGGTACGAGTGTACGACAACAACGATCCGAATGATACGGCAAAAAACAATAGTGAAATTGATATCATTTTCAACGATATCAATTGTACATAATAATTAATTTAAATAATGATAATAAGACGGAATAATAGATAGGAGTAATAATTTTTAATGGCGCATTGCTCGGAGAGGAAAGCAGATAACACCGATTTCCGCACGGGCACGCGGAGCTTGCGGGGGTTCAGTCGTGGACCTTTGGTCGCTGCGACGCGGACGATAATGTCGTTACGATGTGTCGTAACAATATTATTTGAGTTAACGACTAATGAATGACTTAGTGGGTCCCCGTTTATGATCACTTTAAAGTTTATAAAAATAATAGCAATATTAATATTCTAAAAATGCTTTTGTTGTTATTTTTTTTAGTGCCACATGGACAATTGTGCATCATATGTAGAAATAATATGCAACAAATGTAAATTGGCTAGATACTGTTCGGTCCTTTGCCAAGTAAGAATATTGGAATTTATTTGTTAACTAACAAAATTCTTGTTTTATAATATTATCAACGTCACTTTTTTTATTTCAGAAACGTCACTGGTGGTTAACACATTCTTTTGAATGTCATTTGATGAATGAGAAAAAATAAATTTTATAATTATACTCCTAATATGAAAAATAAAAAAAAAAGTATATAATAAACGTTTGTGGCTGCTTATTTATATTATCGGGTACATAATAGTATACTGTGTGCATTTTAATAATAAATTGTAGTTATGACTATAGGTACTTTCTTGAATTATTTTTATGTTAGGTATCTAATTTTCTTTATACAAATATGATTAAGGTAAATTTGTTTATCCTCGGACAGGATAGAGTATTATTACCAAGCATTAGCAAGTCAATGATAATTTTTAACTGAATTAAGTTAAATTAATTTAAAACATTTTAAAAGGTTCAAAGTTAACAGTTAACCTAATTTGCATTTAACTCAGTTAAGTTAAAAGTTATATGAACATTTTCAATTAATTTATTAACTTAAGTTAAGTTGAGTTTTTTTTTTATAATATCTATATAAATACCCAGTAATATGGTTTAAAAAAATAAAAATCATAAATATTATTGAACACAGGAAATAGCCAATAGCTTTTCTATACATAGGTACTGCATTAATAAAATTATGTATTAGGTACGAAAAGCATGCAAAACTGAAAATGCCAAAACAAATACAATCTTATGATTTATTAATAACACAGTATTGTAAATCTTGAGTGCTGAGAGAGCCGAGAACGAAAAGTGAACCCATGTGGGCTATGACTATTTTGTCTACTGACAATATTGAATGTTTATAAATATGAACATTTGAAATATAAATATACATGAGCATAACCCAACTAGTTTTAACTTTAAAATAACCTATTTATGCCGAAAATATTTTACAGTATGTTTTTGAGAATTGTACATTTTTGATTGATATCTTTCATATTATTAGTTATTGGTATTTATTAATTATAATTATTACAATATACCCGTATGCCGCAGTACATCTATAGTAGATCTGAGAAAATCTTTTTCTTCATATATTTTCTGAAAACCTAGTTATTTTGTTGTGATTATATAATATTATTCGTGGGTACCTACTTGAAACTTTCAAAGTGTACTATTATATATTATCTATGATTGTATCAGGGTTTGTTATTGATGTTGATGTATAACGTGTTATAAGTACCTACCTAATGGATATTGTGATAATGTGATATGATTAATTTGGAATTTCTTATAGGTCAATTTTTTTTTAATATCATCGATATGTACCTATATAATAATTTGTCTTAAACCTAGACTGACATACCGTCTTCGCTCAGAATCGTTTTTCTTATACAATGATATAGTATCATTGAATTCAAATTTAATAGCATCCATTATACAGTGACCCACTTGTAACCTACTGTACATCCATTTACCCACCTTTTTTTGATTTAATTTATACACTTTTTTATATAAATAATTCTTAAATGTAATTGGTAATTTTAAGTAATTCAATTATGTCATTTGTAATTTGTAATTAAATATTCTACAATCATGTAATTATTAATTTGTAATTAAATACTGGTATTTTGAGTAATTTGTAATTTGTAATTAATTACTTTTTTTTTGATAATTTGCCCATCCCTGCGTATAGTCACAGCTTGCTACACGTCTTCTATTAATTTCGATTATGTCGTGTCTACATAATTTTCATGTTACATCAACGTAGTTTTTAGTTAAAATAATAGGTACCTACCTACACAATTAATACTACCTACTCCCACCCCAGGCCACGCCGCTGACCCAGCTCTGGGCAAGCAAAATATGACCATACCGCCCACGGCCCTTGTACTATTATTATTATATTTTATATATTGTAAGACCGCCGTATATCGGTTATGCATCAATTTACGCCATCGCGTTATTTTAACGCCAGATCCACCGCAGGTCTAAGGTCTTACATCGGCGGTGTGTGGGCCTGGTATTAAATACATTTTGTGTACAATTAAAAAAAAATATATAGGTAAACTGTTTGTTAATAATTTTAGACTTCTTGACACAAGTCAAATTCTAATATCTAATTGACAGATTTGCCACGAGCGTGCGCATTGGGTGATGTGCATACCCGTTTGGCTGAACTCAGTTACGGTCCGTAAAATACGCCGCCAGGTCGCAGGTCTGTTATCGTTGCGCAGTCTGTACGCCAAGCAGACGCGCTACGCGCACTTTCGCACAACTGACCGACGATCGCTACCTACTCGTATCCCGCCACAGTCATGGAACCGTTATCATGTTTTTCGTAGGTTCAGACTTCAGATCAACCTAACCCAAGACCCCAATCAGTATTCCCCTGATCGATTTTCGCTTCCATATTGTTATATTATGTCGTAACGGGACAAATGACTAATGATAATAATTGATAATAGATAGTTCGCCTTTGCGTGAGCACTCTGCAGCTAGTATTTACTCTGATACGTCCTTACAGCCGCTGTTTCATATTTTGTAACGTGTTTTACTGTGTCGTGTCGGCTGTTTGAGGTTTGTCGATTTATCTGATTTCATAACTCATAAATCATAATGGAAGTGGAATACGAGTTCTCCGTGGGTAAGTGTAAAGTGTTAATTTAGTTAGGTAGGTACATTAAAGTGCATTACACACTACCTAGGCGATTCGAACGCGCGTTTGGAACGTCGCGATTAATCGCCCAAAATCAAACATATACTTTTAACAAAATTATTTTTTCAAGAGGTCTTACATAAAAAATATTATGTTTACAAATTAGGTAATATAATTAATTTAATAAATTATAAATAAAAGAAACACATTTAAATGATGACTTGCGTATTTAGTACCTATGTAACTATAGAGAGAATTTTATGAGAACTGATATTTGTATAGTTTGAATAATAAAATTATAATTATTATAGGTAATTACATAATATAATATTTTTGATGGTTATGGAATCATGTGTTAAAATAGCACTAACCAAATGGTCCTGCAGTTCTTGAAGCTTCATAATATAACCCATCACGTTGATTAGGTTCAATGCATATGGTTATCATTTTGGCAATTTGGGATCCACTAAATAATGTCAAATAACTTTCAAACGGAAAAGCAGAATAACAATTTAAGAGTCCAAACTCTTTCACATCATCAGCTATATGTAGAGTTATGTGAATATTGTGTGACATGAATGTTTTTCCATAAATTTTTCCAAATGTTAAAACAAAATGTGTAAGTAGTTCCTTAGCAAACATAATATATGCATCTGTAATATGATCTGTAGAGAGAATTCTTATAGCGACGCATAATTCCATAAAATGGTGATATTTTTTTTTACTGAGAAAATCCTTAAAAACTACCATACCCGTATAGAGGAGACATTGTCTCAACTCTGTAGCCTTTCACCGGGATACATCGTGTAGACTGTAGAGGATGCTTTCGAATATTTTCATTTAGATTTCTTTGGAATTCTTGAGGAATATATTGAGATAAATTTGTCAATTTTTTATCAATTGCGGAAATTCAATTTTTCGGAAGATTTTGATTGTGTTGTTTTATTCCACCAGTCCAGAACATTAATAATTTTTTGGTGACACCAATGAGAATACAATGCATGTAATCAAATGGCACAGAAGAAATTACATCAAATTTAGGTATATCTAACAAAATTGTTTTTCCACAATGAAAATCTGAATCAGAATATAATCTAAATTCATCATGAGTTCTAAGTGGTGCATTAATTTGAGGAAAATAAATACGATTATTCCCAAAAGAACCAATAGTATGACAACGAATACATGATTTTTTTTCCAGTGTGTCCCTTAAAATTTAATGCAAACAATTTTGGCGGGGCATCACATATAAGAGCTTTTAGATGAAGTTTTACATGGATATTATTATACATCACACCATCATTAATTAGCACACAAATTTCATTTACAAAATTACTTAAAAATTTATTACTGTCTTCTGGTTTTGGTTTACCATAATATGAACCAATAATGAAAACACTAGAGTCAGAGATATTTGAAAAATACCCTAAATTAGGCCATAATTGACTAGGAGGATTTTTTGTGATGGGTAATCCGTCTATTCCAACCATTAGCATGAGTATTGAAGGAAGCGAAGTACCAGATTTTATCAAATGTTCAACTTGATCAAAGATTCCAAAATTATAGTAACTACCCCCTTTCATTTCTTTAATAATAGTTTTGGTGGGTGTTTTTAATAATGTTCGAGAATCTATGGGTAATTCCTTAAATTGTGGATACTTTGATAAATTTTTGAGCAGATCGTCTAAAGCCATGCGAGTAATATTATTTTGAATGGCCCATTTAGCAATAGTTAAATTAACCCCACCATCAATTTCTGGATTAAATTCTGTTTCTCTCTTAGAACTAGAGCTAGAACTTAGTTCACTACAATCTTCATCATCATTAGTTAAAGTTACTTCTTCCTGTGTGTGTACTATTGGTGATGAACAAAGTTCATACATTTCTGAATTTGATGGCAATGCAATATGAGGAAGTGGGTTTTGATGAAAATCATTATTATACTCATTACCAGAACGAGATGATGAATACATTGAAGCAGTAAGAACTGTAGCAGCTCACTTTCTTCTACGATACCGACTAGATAATACCGACTAAGTTATCCTTAAACCAATAAAGAACACAACCAAAACTTTATATTGTTAACACGTGTTACCTGTTATTTTTTGTATTCATGGATATACTTTCGGCATTGAATTATAAAATTAATAAAATGTTCCATTTTATAGCAAGATAAAATTATGGTACCTATACATATTATTTTAATCCAAATTTAGTATATAATATATGTAATTTCTAAAAAAAATACCTAATTAAAATATGATAACATGTTATTAAAATGAATTAAATGTAATAGTACCATCCTGACTATATATGATTAATGTATATGTATATACACATATATTATGATTACTTTTAACTAAACATAATCACTATTCGCAAGACAGTCTATAGATTTATACATAGGTACCTATATAATAATAATTAAAACTTAATGTTACATGTTGTAGGTACTATAAAAGATTTTATAAGTATGTTTATTTTATTTTTTTTAAATTCTTACATTTCTTAGAATTAATACAAATTTAACAAAAGAGTAATAATTATAGTATTATATAATAGTACAAGCGTATGTAATAAAAATAATACAAGTGTAAATTATATTTTTTTTTTGAATAATAACAACATTTTAAAACTTTAAAAATTGAAATAAAATATGAATTTTTATAACAATATAAATATATCAAAAAGTAATATTAAAAAAAATTAATGTAATAAACTTGTTTGTATTTTAACAGCTGTATATTATAAATAAAAATAAAGTATAACATAATGTATGAAAAAAAACCAATAGTATATATGACCTTTGAAAACTGTTGATTTATTTAAATAGGGTTAACTATAATAACTAAAATGCTTACTTAATTGTAATGACTGATGTTTTATTCTTAATTAGGTGACAAAGTGTTAGCCTATGATAAGGGTTTGTTGTATGAGGCAAAAGTTTTAAGGCGGCGCATTTCAGACATTAGTGGAAACATTGAATATTTTATTCATTTCAAAGGCTTCAATTCAAAATGGGATCAATGGATTGATTATGGTGAAGTATTGGAGATTAACGACATTAATTTGGGACACAAGGAGAGGCTAATAGAGAGACTGTAAGTAATTGATTAATTATAACTACTCATCACTTATCACCATTTATTTATAAAAATATTTATGATAATTATTTAATGTAGGAAATATTCCAAAAAATCAAAAAAAAATAAAATATCCAAAAAACCTAAATCTTCGCCAAAACCAGTATTGAGAAAAAATGGTCTTGTCACTAATATTGTCTCCAACACCATTCCACATTCAAAGGTATTACAAATAGTGTATTAATTAAGTTAAGAATTTGAAGTATCTATTTCAATTTAATTTTTATTTTAGCTCCTTGCTGACAAATTACACAATATTGCTGTACCACACATTTTACGGAAAGCAATGTTTTTGGATTTTATAATGCACAACACATTCAAAAAAGTACGATACATTTTATTTTTATACGTCATTATTGTTATTATTGTAATATTGATTGCTTGGTTTTAGTTATTAAAATTTCCAGAGAAACATTTTTTGTCAGAAATTTTGTACGCCTTCACTCAATCATCTTATTTTGACGATGATAGCCAAAAGTAATAATTTAATAACTATCTAAATTTATTATTAAAAAATATTTTATATTAAAAATTGTATGTTTTATGTTTATATAATGATAATTTGTTTGTAGGAATAATTTGAATTACTAAACATTTTTCACAGAGAATTTTATGCTAAAAACACTTATTTACAAAACAGAACAATTTTCAAAATTGCACAACTTATGGCTGATTTTTTTTTTAGGTCTGCTGTTGTATTACTCAAAGCCAATATACCATCAACACTCTTTAATTTATTCAAATTTTCAAGACCAAGGTATACATTTTATGATTGGTTTTATGTTTATATAATGATAATTTGTTTGTAGGAATAATTTAAATTACTAAATGTAAATATGCTGGCAGGCATAAAACTTGCAAAAAATAAAATAAAATTTAAACATTTTATAATTGTGGTCGCGGACATGCAGAATCAAAAGTTGCTTTATCATGACAGTCTTAAAAATAATTACGAAGGTGAAATCCATTCTGTTATATTGTCATACTTGGACCTAGAGCATCGACAAAAGTTGGGTCAACTTTTACCTACACAAGACTGGACAATTTTAAGAGGTGATAACCCCTTTCAGTCTACCTTAGAGGACTGCTAGGTGATCGTCTGTACTTTCGCCGAATATTTATCGTTAGATGTAGACTTCAACTTTAGTCAACTAAATATACTGGCATTTAGGAAATTGATAGCTCTTTTGAACTTTCTACCCAACAACTCTATAAAATAGATGTGAACGAAAATTTTATAAATGAGGAAATAAATTGTAAACCTAGTTAATATTTTTTCAATAAAAAATTAATTTAATTTTTGGTTAGTACATTTTATTTGTAAATAATAAAATATTAGTGTTAATTATTTAGATTCAATTATATCTGTGTAAAAAGTTGTAGACATAAAATACATATGCTATTGAATGATTGTATTTATGTATAGTTGTTAATTATTCTCTTTAAATGTTAAGTTAATATTATTATGAGTACTGATTGGTTTTATATTGTGTACTTCCTCCGGTGGAAAATATGTTATATAATTTTACAAACATAACAGTCATACCAAAGATATATACAAACATGGAAAATGTACATCTTTATGGAATATTATCTAAGTCTTAAACATTTTTCACAGCCAATTTTATGCTAAAAACACTTATTTACAAAACACTACAATTTTCAAAATTGCACAACTTATGGCTGATTTTTTTTTTAGGTCTGCCGTTGTATTATTCAAAGCCAATATACCATCAACACTCTTTAATTTATTCAAATTTTCAAGACCAAGGTATACATTTTATGATTGGTTTTATGTTTATATAATGATAATTTGTTTGTAGGAATAATTTAAATTACTAAATGTAAATATGCTGGCCGGCATAAAACTTACACAAAATAAAATAAAATTTAAACATTGGATACTTGTGGTCGCGGACATGCAGAATCAAAAGTTGATTTATCATGACAGTCTTAAAAATAATTACGAAGGTGAAATCCATTCTGATATATTGTCATACTAGGACCTAGAGCACCGACAAAAGTTGGGTCAACCTTTACCTACACAAGACTGGACAATTTTAAGAGGTGATAACCCCTTTCAGTCTACCTTAGAGGACTGCTGGGTAATCGTCTGTACTTTCGCCGAATATTTATCGTTAGATGAAGCCTCCAACTTTAGTCAACAACATTTACTGGCATTTAGAAAATTGATAGCTCTTTTGAACTTTCTACCCAACAACTCTATAAAATAGATGTGAACGAAAATTATATAAATGAGGAAATAAATTGTAAACATAGTTAATATTTTTTCAATTATAAATTAATTTAATTTTTGTTTAGTATATTTTATTTTTAAATAATAAAATATTAGTGTTAAGTATTTAGATTCAATTATATCTGTGTAAAAAGTTGTAGACATAAAATACATATGCTATTGACTGATTGTATTTATGTATAGTTGTTAATTATTCTCTTTAAATGTTAAGTTAATATTATTATGAGTACTGATTGGTATTATATTGTGTACTTCCTCCGGTGGAAAATATGTTATATATTTTTACAAACATAACAGTCATACCAAAGATATATACAAACATGGAAAATGTACATCTTTATGGAATATTATCTAAGTTTTAAACATTTTTCACACACAATTTTATGCTAAAAACACTTATTTACAAAACAGTACAATTTTCAAAATTGCACAACTTATGGCTGATTTTTTTTTTAGGTCTACTGTTGTATTATTCAAAGCCAATATACCATCAACACTCTTTAATTTATTCAAATTTTCAAGACCAAGGTATACATTTTATGATTGGTTTTATGTTTATATAATGATAATTTGTTTGTAGGAATAATTTAAATTACTAAACATTTTTCACAGCCAATTTTATGCTAAAAACACTTATTTACAAAACACTACAATTTTCAAAATTGCACAACTTATGGCTGATTTTTTTTTTTAGGTCTGCTGTTGTATTATTCAAAGCCATTATACCATCAACACTCTTTAATTTATTCAAATTTTCAAGACCAAGGTATACATTTTATGATTGGTTTTATGTTTATATAATGATAATTTGTTTGTAGGAATAATTTAAATTACTAAATGTAAATATGCTGGCCGGCATAAAACTTACACAAAATAAAATAAAATTTAAACATTGGATACTTGTGGTCGCGGACATGCAGAATCAAAAGTTGATTTATCATGACAGTCTTAAAAATAATTACGAAGGTGAAATCCATTCTGATATATTGTCATACTAGGACCTAGAGCACCGACAAAAGTTGGGTCAACCTTTACCTACACAAGACTGGACAATTTTAAGAGGTGATAACCCCTTTCAGTCTACCTTAGAGGACTGCTGGGTAATCGTCTGTACTTTCGCCGAATATTTATCGTTAGATGAAGCCTCCAACTTTAGTCAACAACATATACTGGCATTTAGAAAATTGATAGCTCTTTTGAACTTTCTACCCAACAACTCTATAAAATAGATGTGAACGAAAATTATATAAATGAGGAAATAAATTGTAAACATAGTTAATATTTTTTCAATTATAAATTAATTTAATTTTTGGTAAGTACATTTTATTTGTAAATAATAAAATATTAGTGTTAATTATTTAGATTCAATTATATCTGTGAAAAAGTTGTAGTCATAAAATACATATGCTATTGACTGATTGTATTTATGTATAGTTGTTAATTATTCTCTTTAAATGTTAAGTTAATATTATTATGAGTACTGATTGGTTTTATATTGTGTACTTCCTCTGGTGGAAAATATGTTATATAATTTTACAAACATAACAGTCATACCAAAGATATATACAAACATGGAAAATGTACATCTTTATGGAATATTATCTAAGTCTTAAACATTTTTCACAGACAATTTTATGCTAAAAACACTTATTTACAAAACAGTACAATTTTCAAAATTGCACAACTTATGGCTGATTTTTTTTTTAGGTCTGCTGTTGTATTATTCAAATCCAATATACCATCAACACTCTTTAATTTATTCAAATTTTCAAGACCAAGGTATACATTTTATGATTGGTTTTATGTTTATATAATGATAATTTGTTTGTAGGAATAATTTAAATTACTAAACATTTTTCACAGACAATTTTATGCTAAAAACACTTATTTACAAAACAGAACAATTTTCAAAATTGCACAACTTATGGCTGATTTTTTTTTTAGGTCTGCTGTTGTATTACTCAAAGCCAATATACCATCAACACTCTTTAATTTATTCAAATTTTCAAGACCAAGGTATACATTTTATGATTGGTTTTATGTTTATATAATGATAATTTGTTTGTAGGAATAATTTAAATTACTAAATGTAAATATGCTGGCAGGCATAAAACTTGCAAAAAATAAAATAAAATTTAAACATTTTATAATTGTGGTCGCGGACATGCAGAATCAAAAGTTGCTTTATCATGACAGTCTTAAAAATAATTACGAAGGTGAAATCCATTCTGTTATATTGTCATACTTGGACCTAGAGCATCGACAAAAGTTGGGTCAACTTTTACCTACACAAGACTGGACAATTTTAAGAGGTGATAACCCCTTTCAGTCTACCTTAGAGGACTGCTGGGTGATCGTCTGTACTTTCGCCGAATATTTATCGTTAGATGAAGACTTCAACTTTAGTCAACTAAATATACTGGCATTTAGGAAATTGATAGCTCTTTATAACTTTCTACCCAACAACTCTATAAAATAGATGTGAACGAAAATTTTATAAATGAGGAAATAAATTGTAAACCTAGTTAATATTTTTTCAATAAAAAATTAATTTAATTTTTGGTTAGTACATTTTATTTGTAAATAATAAAATATATGTGTTAAGTATTTAGATTCAATTATATCTGTGTAAAAAGTTGTAGACATAAAATACATATGCTATTGACTGATTGTATTTATGTATAGTTGTTAATTATTCTCTTTAAATGTTAAGTTAATATTATTATGAGTACTGATTGGTTTTATAATGTTTACTTCCTTCGGTGGAAAATATGTTATATAATTTTACATGCATAACAGTCATACCAAAGATATATACAAACATGGAAAATGTACATCTTTATGGAATATTATCTAAGTCTTAAACATTTTTCACAGCCAATTTTATGCTAAAAACACTTATTTACAAAACACTACAATTTTCAAAATTGCACAACTTATGGCTGATTTTTTTTTTAGGTCTGCTGTTGTATTATTCAAAGCCATTATACCATCAACACTCTTTAATTTATTCAAATTTTCAAGACCAAGGTATACATTTTATGATTGGTTTTATGTTTATATAATGATAATTTGTTTGTAGGAATAATTTAAATTACTAAATGTAAATATGCTGGCCGGCATAAAACTTACACAAAATAAAATAAAATTTAAACATTGGATACTTGTGGTCGCGGACATGCAGAATCAAAAGTTGATTTATCATGACAGTCTTAAAAATAATTACGAAGGTGAAATCCATTCTGATATATTGTCATACTAGGACCTAGAGCACCGACAAAAGTTGGGTCAACCTTTACCTACACAAGACTGGACAATTTTAAGAGGTGATAACCCCTTTCAGTCTACCTTAGAGGACTGCTGGGTAATCGTCTGTACTTTCGCCGAATATTTATCGTTAGATGAAGCCTCCAACTTTAGTCAACAACATATACTGGCATTTAGAAAATTGATAGCTCTTTTGAACTTTCTACCCAACAACTCTATAAAATAGATGTGAACGAAAATTATATAAATGAGGAAATAAATTGTAAACATAGTTAATATTTTTTCAATTATAAATTAATTTAATTTTTGGTAAGTACATTTTATTTGTAAATAATAAAATATTAGTGTTAATTATTTAGATTCAATTATATCTGTGAAAAAGTTGTAGTCATAAAATACATATGCTATTGACTGATTGTATTTATGTATAGTTGTTAATTATTCTCTTTAAATGTTAAGTTAATATTATTATGAGTACTGATTGGTTTTATATTGTGTACTTCCTCTGGTGGAAAATATGTTATATAATTTTACAAACATAACAGTCATACCAAAGATATACACAAACATGGAAAATGTACATCTTTATGGAATATTATCTAAGTCTTAAACATTTTTCACAGACAATTTTATGCTAAAAACACTTATTTACAAAACAGTACAATTTTCAAAATTGCACAACTTATGGCTGATTTTTTTTTTAGGTCTGCTGTTGTATTATTCAAATCCAATATACCATCAACACTCTTTAATTTATTCAAATTTTCAAGACCAAGGTATACATTTTATGATTGGTTTTATGTTTATATAATGATAATTTGTTTGTAGGAATAATTTAAATTACTAAACATTTTTCACAGACAATTTTATGCTAAAAACACTTATTTACAAAACAGAACAATTTTCAAAATTGCACAACTTATGGCTGATTTTTTTTTAGGTCTGCTGTTGTATTACTCAAAGCCAATATACCATCAACACTCTTTAATTTATTCAAATTTTCAAGACCAAGGTATACATTTTATGATTGGTTTTATGTTTATATAATGATAATTTGTTTGTAGGAATAATTTAAATTACTAAATGTAAATATGCTGGCAGGCATAAAACTTGCAAAAAATAAAATAAAATTTAAACATTTTATAATTGTGGTCGCGGACATGCAGAATCAAAAGTTGCTTTATCATGACAGTCTTAAAAATAATTACGAAGGTGAAATCCATTCTGTTATATTGTCATACATGGACCTAGAGCATCGACAAAAGTTGGGTCAACTTTTACCTACACAAGACTGGACAATTTTAAGAGGTGATAACCCCTTTCAGTCTACCTTAGAGGACTGCTGGGTGATCGTCTGTACTTTCGCCGAATATTTATCGTTAGATGAAGACTTCAACTTTAGTCAACTAAATATACTGGCATTTAGGAAATTGATAGCTCTTTATAACTTTCTACCCAACAACTCTATAAAATAGATGTGAACGAAAATTTTATAAATGAGGAAATAAATTGTAAACCTAGTTAATATTTTTTCAATAAAAAATTAATTTAATTTTTGGTTAGTACATTTTATTTGTAAATAATAAAATATTAGTGTTAATTATTTAGATTCAATTATATCTGTGTAAAAAGTTGTAGACATAAAATACATATGCTATTGACTGATTGTATTTATGTATAGTTGTTAATTATTCTCTTTAAATGTTAAGTTAATATTATTATGAGTACTGATTGGTTTTATATTGTGTACTTCCTCCGGTGGAAAATATGTTATATAATTTTACAAACATAACAGTCATACCAAAGATATATACAAACATGGAAAATGTACATCTTTATGGAATATTATCTAAGTCTTAAACATTTTTCACAGCCAATTTTATGCTAAAAACACTTATTTACAAAACACTACAATTTTCAAAATTGCACAACTTATGGCTGATTTTTTTTTTAGGTCTGCTGTTGTATTATTCAAAGCCAATATACCATCAACACTCTTTAATTTATTCAAATTTTCAAGACCAAGGTATACATTTTATGATTGGTTTTATGTTTATATAATGATAATTTGTTTGTAGGAATAATTTAAATTACTAAATGTAAATATGCTGGCCGGCATATAACTTACACAAAATAAAATAAAATTTAAACATTGGATACTTGTGGTCGCGGACATGCAGAATCAAAAGTTGATTTATCATGACAGTCTTAAAAATAATTACGAAGGTGAAATCCATTCTGATATATTGTCATACTAGGACCTAGAGCACCGACAAAAGTTGGGTCAACCTTTACCTACACAAGACTGGACAATTTTAAGAGGTGATAACCCCTTTCAGTCTACCTTAGAGGACTGCTGGGTAATCGTCTGTACTTTCGCCGAATATTTATCGTTAGATGAAGCCTCCAACTTTAGTCAACAACATATACTGGCATTTAGAAAATTGATAGCTCTTTTGAACTTTCTACCCAACAACTCTATAAAATAGATGTGAACGAAAATTATATAAATGAGGAAATAAATTGTAAACATGGTTAATATTTTTTCAATTATAAATTAATTTAATTTTTGTTTAGTATATTTTATTTTTAAATAATAAAATATTAGTGTTAAGTATTTAGATTCAATTATATCTGTGTAAAAAGTTGTAGACATAAAATACATATGCTATTGACTGATTGTATTTATGTATAGTTGTTAATTATTCTCTTTAAATGTTAAGTTAATATTATTATGAGTACTGATTGGTTTTATATTGTGTACTTCCTCCGGTGGAAAATATGTTATATAATTTTACAAACATAACAGTCATAGAAAAGATTTATACAAACATGGAAAATGTACATCTTTATGGAATATTATCTAAGTCTTAAACATTTTTCACAGACAATTTTATGCTAAAAACACTTATTTACAAAACAGTACAATTTTCAAAATTGCACAACTTATGGCTGATTTTTTTTTAGGTCTGCTGTTGTATTATTCAAATCCAATATACCATCAATACTCTTTAATTTATTCAAATTTTCAAGACCAAGGTTTACAATTTATGATTGGTTTTATGTTTATATAATGATAATTTGTTTGTAGGAATAATTTAAATTACTAAATGTAAATATGCTGGCCGGCATAAAACTTACACAAAATAAAATACAATTTAAACATTGGATACTTGTAGTCGCGGACATGCAGAATCAAAAGTTGATTTATCATGACAGTCTTAAAAATAATTACGAAGGTGAAATCCATTCTGATATATTGTCATACTAGGACCTAGAGCACCGACAAAAGTTGGGTCAACCTTTACCTATACAAGACTGGACAATTTTAAGATGTGATAACCCCTTTCAGTCTACCTTAGAGGACTGCTGGGTAATCGTCTGTACTTTCGCCGAATATTTATCGTTAGATGAAGCCTCCAACTTTAGTCAACAACATATACTGGCATTTAGAAAATTGATAGCTCTTTTGAACTTTCTACCCAACAACTCTATAAAATAGATGTGAACGAAAATTATATAAATGAGGAAATAAATTGTAAACCTAGTTAATATTTTTTCAATAAAAATTAATTTAATTTTTGGTTAGTACATTTTATTTGTAAATAATAAAATATTAGTGTTAATTATTTAGATTCAATTATATCTGTGTAAAAAGGTGTAGACATAAAATACATATGCTATTGACTGATTGTATTTATGTATAGTTGTTAATTATTCTCTTTAAATGTTAAGTTAATATTATTATGAGTACTGATTGGTTTTATATTGTGTACTTCCTCTGGTGGAAAATATGTTATATAATTTTACAAACATAACAGTCATAGAAAAGATATATACAAACATGGAAAATGTACATCTTTATGGAATATTATCTAAGTCTTAAACATTTTTCACAGACAATTTTATGCTAAAAACACTTATTTACAAAACAGTACAATTTTCAAAATTGCACAACTTATGGCTGATTTTTTTTTAGGTCTGCTGTTGTATTATTCAAATCCAATATACCATCAACACTCTTTAATTTATTCAAATTTTCAAGACCAAGGTATACAATTTATGATTGGTTTTATGTTTATATAATGATAATTTGTTTGTAGGAATAATTTAAATTACTAAACATTTTTCACAGACAATTTTATGCTAAAAACACTTATTTACAAAACAGAACAATTTTCAAAATTGCACAACTTATGGCTGATTTTTTTTTTAGGTCTGCTGTTGTATTACTCAAAGCCAATATACCATCAACACTCTTTAATTTATTCCAATTTTCAAGACCAAGGTATACATTTTATGATTGGTTTTATGTTTATATAATGATAATTTGTTTGTAGGAATAATTTAAATTACTAAATGTAAATATGCTGGCCGGCATAAAACTTACACAAAATAAAATAAAATTTAAACATTGGATACTTGTAGTCGCGGACATGCAGAATCAAAAGTTGATCTATCATGACAGTCTTAAAAATAATGACGAAGGTGAAATCCATTCTGTTATAACTTATATTGTCATACATGGACCTAGAGCATCGACAAAAGTTGGGTCAACTTTTACCTACACAAGACTGGACAATTTTAAGAGGTGATAACCCCTTTCAGTCTACCTTAGAGGACTGCTGGGTGATCGTCTGTACTTTCGCCGAATATTTATCGTTAGATGAAGACTTCAACTTTAGTCAACTAAATATACTGGCATTTAGGAAATTGATAGCTCTTTATAACTTTCTACCCAACAACTCTATAAAATAGATGTGAACGAAAATTTTATAAATGAGGAAATAAATTGTAAACCTAGTTAATATTTTTTCAATAAAAAATTAATTTAATTTTTGGTTAGTACATTTTATTTGTAAATAATAAAATATTAGTGTTAATTATTTAGATTCAATTATATCTGTGTAAAAAGTTGTAGACATAAAATACATATGCTATTGACTGATTGTATTTATGTATAGTTGTTAATTATTCTCTTTAAATGTTAAGTTAATATTATTATGAGTACTGATTGGTTTTATATTGTGTACTTCCTCCGGTGGAAAATATGTTATATAATTTTACAAACATAACAGTCATACCAAAGATATATACAAACATGGAAAATGTACATCTTTATGGAATATTATCTAAGTCTTAAACATTTTTCACAGCCAATTTTATGCTAAAAACACTTATTTACAAAACACTACAATTTTCAAAATTGCACAACTTATGGCTGATTTTTTTTTTAGGTCTGCTGTTGTATTATTCAAAGCCAATATACCATCAACACTCTTTAATTTATTCAAATTTTCAAGACCAAGGTATACATTTTATGATTGGTTTTATGTTTATATAATGATAATTTGTTTGTAGGAATAATTTAAATTACTAAATGTAAATATGCTGGCCGGCATATAACTTACACAAAATAAAATAAAATTTAAACATTGGATACTTGTGGTCGCGGACATGCAGAATCAAAAGTTGATTTATCATGACAGTCTTAAAAATAATTACGAAGGTGAAATCCATTCTGATATATTGTCATACTAGGACCTAGAGCACCGACAAAAGTTGGGTCAACCTTTACCTACACAAGACTGGACAATTTTAAGAGGTGATAACCCCTTTCAGTCTACCTTAGAGGACTGCTGGGTAATCGTCTGTACTTTCGCCGAATATTTATCGTTAGATGAAGCCTCCAACTTTAGTCAACAACATATACTGGCATTTAGAAAATTGATAGCTCTTTTGAACTTTCTACCCAACAACTCTATAAAATAGATGTGAACGAAAATTATATAAATGAGGAAATAAATTGTAAACATGGTTAATATTTTTTCAATTATAAATTAATTTAATTTTTGTTTAGTATATTTTATTTTTAAATAATAAAATATTAGTGTTAAGTATTTAGATTCAATTATATCTGTGTAAAAAGTTGTAGACATAAAATACATATGCTATTGACTGATTGTATTTATGTATAGTTGTTAATTATTCTCTTTAAATGTTAAGTTAATATTATTATGAGTACTGATTGGTTTTATATTGTGTACTTCCTCCGGTGGAAAATATGTTATATAATTTTACAAACATAACAGTCATAGAAAAGATTTATACAAACATGGAAAATGTACATCTTTATGGAATATTATCTAAGTCTTAAACATTTTTCACAGACAATTTTATGCTAAAAACACTTATTTACAAAACAGTACAATTTTCAAAATTGCACAACTTATGGCTGATTTTTTTTTTAGGTCTGCTGTTGTATTATTCAAATCCAATATACCATCAATACTCTTTAATTTATTCAAATTTTCAAGACCAAGGTTTACAATTTATGATTGGTTTTATGTTTATATAATGATAATTTGTTTGTAGGAATAATTTAAATTACTAAATGTAAATATGCTGGCCGGCATAAAACTTACACAAAATAAAATACAATTTAAACATTGGATACTTGTAGTCGCGGACATGCAGAATCAAAAGTTGATTTATCATGACAGTCTTAAAAATAATTACGAAGGTGAAATCCATTCTGATATATTGTCATACTAGGACCTAGAGCACCGACAAAAGTTGGGTCAACCTTTACCTATACAAGACTGGACAATTTTAAGATGTGATAACCCCTTTCAGTCTACCTTAGAGGACTGCTGGGTAATCGTCTGTACTTTCGCCGAATATTTATCGTTAGATGAAGCCTCCAACTTTAGTCAACAACATATACTGGCATTTAGAAAATTGATAGCTCTTTTGAACTTTCTACCCAACAACTCTATAAAATAGATGTGAACGAAAATTATATAAATGAGGAAATAAATTGTAAACCTAGTTAATATTTTTTCAATAAAAAATTAATTTAATTTTTGGTTAGTACATTTTATTTGTAAATAATAAAATATTAGTGTTAATTATTTAGATTCAATTATATCTGTGTAAAAAGGTGTAGACATAAAATACATATGCTATTGACTGATTGTATTTATGTATAGTTGTTAATTATTCTCTTTAAATGTTAAGTTAATATTATTATGAGTACTGATTGGTTTTATATTGTGTACTTCCTCTGGTGGAAAATATGTTATATAATTTTACAAACATAACAGTCATAGAAAAGATATATACAAACATGGAAAATGTACATCTTTATGGAATATTATCTAAGTCTTAAACATTTTTCACAGACAATTTTATGCTAAAAACACTTATTTACAAAACAGTACAATTTTCAAAATTGCACAACTTATGGCTGATTTTTTTTTTAGGTCTGCTGTTGTATTATTCAAATCCAATATACCATCAACACTCTTTAATTTATTCAAATTTTCAAGACCAAGGTATACAATTTATGATTGGTTTTATGTTTATATAATGATAATTTGTTTGTAGGAATAATTTAAATTACTAAACATTTTTCACAGACAATTTTATGCTAAAAACACTTATTTACAAAACAGAACAATTTTCAAAATTGCACAACTTATGGCTGATTTTTTTTTTAGGTCTGCTGTTGTATTACTCAAAGCCAATATACCATCAACACTCTTTAATTTATTCCAATTTTCAAGACCAAGGTATACATTTTATGATTGGTTTTATGTTTATATAATGATAATTTGTTTGTAGGAATAATTTAAATTACTAAATGTAAATATGCTGGCCGGCATAAAACTTACACAAAATAAAATAAAATTTAAACATTGGATACTTGTAGTCGCGGACATGCAGAATCAAAAGTTGATCTATCATGACAGTCTTAAAAATAATGACGAAGGTGAAATCCATTCTGTTATAACTTATATTGTCATACATGGACCTAGAGCATCGACAAAAGTTGGGTCAACTTTTACCTACACAAGACTGGACAATTTTAAGAGGTGATAACCCCTTTCAGTCTACCTTAGAGGACTGCTGGGTGATCGTCTGTACTTTCGCCGAATATTTATCGTTAGATGAAGACTTCAACTTTAGTCAACTAAATATACTGGCATTTAGGAAATTGATAGCTCTTTATAACTTTCTACCCAACAACTTTATAAAATAGATGTGAACGAAAATTTTATAAATGAGGAAATAAATTGTAAACCTAGTTAATATTTTTTCAATAAAAAATTAATTTAATTTTTGGTTAGTACATTTTATTTGTAAATAATAAAATATTAGTGTTAATTATTTAGATTCAATTATATCTGTGTAAAAAGTTGTAGACATAAAATACATATGCTATTGACTGATTGTATTTATGTATAGTTGTTAATTATTCTCTTTAAATGTTAAGTTAATATTATTATGAGTACTGATTGGTTTTATATTGTGTACTTCCTCCGGTGGAAAATATGTTATATAATTTTACAAACATAACAGTCATACCAAAGATATATACAAACATGGAAAATGTACATCTTTATGGAATATTATCTAAGTCTTAAACATTTTTCACAGCCAATTTTATGCTAAAAACACTTATTTACAAAACAGTACAATTTTCAAAATTGCACAACTTATGGCTGATTTTTTTTTAGGTCTGCTGTTGTATTATTCAAAGCCAATATACCATCAACACTCTTTAATTTATTCAAATTTTCAAGACCAAGGTATACATTTTATGATTGGTTTTATGTTTATATAATGATAATTTGTTTGTAGGAATAATTTTAATTACTAAATGTAAATATGCTGGCCGGCTTAAAACTTACACAAAATAAAATAAAATTTAAACATTGGATACTTGTGGTCGCGGACATGCAGAATCAAAAGTTGATTTATCATGACAGTCTTAAAAATAATTACGAAGGTGAAATCCATTCTGATATATTGTCATACTTGGACCTAGAGCACCGACAAAAGTTGGGTCAACCTTTACCTACACAAGACTGGACAATTTTAAGAGGTGATAACCCCTTTCAGTCTACCTTAGAAGACTGCTGGGTAATCGTCTGTACTTTCGCCGAATATTTATCGTTAAATGAAGCATTCAACTTTAGTCAACAACATATACTGGCATTTAGAAAATTGATAGCTCTTTTGAACTTTCTACCCAACAACTCTATAAAATAGATGTGAACGAAAATTATATAAATGAGGAAATAAATTGTAAACACAGTTAATATTTTTTCAATTAAAAATTAATTTAATTTTTGGTTAGTATATTTTATTTGTAAATAATAAAATATTAGTGTTAAGTATTTAGATTCAATTACATTTGTGTAAAAAGTTGTAGACATAAAATACATATGCTATTGACTGATTGTATTTATGTATAGTTGTTAATTATTCTCTTTAAATGTTAAGTTAATATTATAATGAGTACTGATTGGTTTTATAATGTTTACTTCCTTCGGTGGAAAAAATGTTATATAATTTTACATACATAACAGTCATACCAAAGATATATACAAACATGGAAAATGTACATCTTTATGGAATATTATCTAAGTCTTAAACATTTTTCACAGCCAATTTTATGCTAAAAACACTTATTTACAAAACACTACAATTTTCAAAATTGCACAACTTATGGCTGATTTTTTTTTTAGGTCTGCTGTTGTATTATTCAAAGCCAATATACCATCAACACTCTTTAATTTATTCAAATTTTCAAGACCAAGGTATACATTTTATGATTGGTTTTATGTTTATATAATGATAATTTGTTTGTAGGAATAATTTAAATTACTAAATGTAAATATGCTGGCCGGCTTAAAACTTTCACAAAATAAAATAAAATGTAAACATTGGATACTTGTGGTCGCGGACATGCAGAATCAAAAGTTGATTTATCATGACAGTCTTAAAAATAATTACGAAGGTGAAATCCATTCTGATATATTGTCATACTAGGACCTAGAGCACCGACAAAAGTTGGGTCAACCTTTACCTACACAAGACTGGACAATTTTAAGAGGTGATAACCCCTTTCTGTCTACCTTAGAGGACTGCTGGGTGATCGTCTGTACTTTCGCCGAATATTTATCGTTAGATGAAGCCTTCAACTTTAGTCAACTACATATACTGGCATTTAGGAAATTGATAGCTCTTTTGAACTTTCTACCCAACAACTCTATAAAATAGATGTGAACGAAAATTATATAAATGAGGAAATAAATTGTAAACCTAGTTAATATTTTTTCAATAAAAAATTAATTTAATTTTTGGTTAGTACATTTTATTTGTAAATAATAATATATTAGTGTTAATTATTTAGATTCAATTATATCTGTGTAAAAAGTTGTAGACATAAAATACATATGCTATTGACTGATTGTATTTATGTATAGTTGTTAATTATTCTCTTTAAATGTTAAGTTAATATTATTATGAGTACTGATTGGTTTTATAATGTTTACTTCCTTCGGTGGAAAATATGTTATATAATTTTACATGCATAACAGTCATACCAAAGATATATACAAACATGGAAAATGTACATCTTTATGGAATATTATCTAAGTCTTAAACATTTTTCACAGCCAATTTTATGCTAAAAACACTTATTTACAAAACACTACAATTTTCAAAATTGCACAACTTATGGCTGATTTTTTTTTTAGGTCTGCTGTTGTATTATTCAAAGCCAATATACCATCAACACTCTTTAATTTATTCAAATTTTCAAGACCAAGGTATACATTTTATGATTGGTTTTATGTTTATATAATGATAATTTGTTTGTAGGAATAATTTAAATTACTAAATGTAAATATGCTGGCCGGCTTAAAACTTTCACAAAATAAAATAAAATGTAAACATTGGATACTTGTGGTCGCGGACATGCAGAATCAAAAGTTGATTTATCATGACAGTCTTAAAAATAATTACGAAGGTGAAATCCATTCTGATATATTGTCATACTAGGACCTAGAGCACCGACAAAAGTTGGGTCAACCTTTACCTACACAAGACTGGACAATTTTAAGAGGTGATAACCCCTTTCTGTCTACCTTAGAGGACTGCTGGGTGATCGTCTGTACTTTCGCCGAATATTTATCGTTAGATGAAGCCTTCAACTTTAGTCAACTACATATACTGGCATTTAGGAAATTGATAGCTCTTTTGAACTTTCTACCCAACAACTCTATAAAATAGATGTGAACGAAAATTATATAAATGAGGAAATAAATTGTAAACCTAGTTAATATTTTTTCAATAAAAAATTAATTTAATTTTTGGTTAGTACATTTTATTTGTAAATAATAATATATTAGTGTTAATTATTTAGATTCAATTATATCTGTGTAAAAAGGTGTAGACATAAAATACATATGCTATTGACTGATTGTATTTATGTATAGTTGTTAATTATTCTCTTTAAATGTTAAGTTAATATTATTATGAGTAGTGATTGGTTATATATTGTGTACTTCCTCCGGTGGAAAATATGTTATATAATTTTACAAACATAACAGTCATACCAAAGATATATACAAACATGGAAAATGTGCATCTTTATGGAATATTATCTAAGTCTTAAACATTTTTCACAGACAATTTTATGCTAAAAACACTTATTTACAAAACAGTACAATTTTCAAAATTGCACAACTTATGGCTGATTTTTTTTTTAGGTCTGCTGTTGTATTATTCAAAGCCAATATACCATCAACACTCTTTAATTTATTCAAATTTTCAAGACCAAGGTATACATTTTATGATTGGTTTTATGTTTATATAATGATAATTTGTTTGTAGGAATAATTTAAATTACTAAATGTAAATATGCTGGCCGGCTTAAAACTTACACAAAATAAAATAAAATTTAAACATTGGATACTTGTGGTCGCGGACATGCAGAATCAAAAGTTGATTTATCATGACAGTCTTAAAAATAATTACGAAGGTGAAATCCATTCTGATATATTGTCATACTTGGACCTAGAGCACCGACAAAAGTTGGGTCAACCTTTACCTACACAAGACTGGACAATTTTAAGAGGTGATAACCCCTTTCAGTCTACCTTAGAAGACTGCTGGGTAATCGTCTGTACTTTCGCCGAATATTTATCGTTAAATGAAGCATTCAACTTTAGTCAACAACATATACTGGCATTTAGAAAATTGATAGCTCTTTTGAACTTTCTACCCAACAACTCTATACAATAGATGTGAACGAAAATTATATAAATGAGGAAATAAATTGTAAACACAGTTAATATTTTTTCAATTAAAAATTAATTTAATTTTTGGTTAGTATATTTTATTTGTAAATAATAAAATATTAGTGTTAAGTATTTAGATTCAATTACATTTGTGTAAAAAGTTGTAGACATAAAATACATATGCTATTGACTGATTGTATTTATGTATGGTTGTTAATTATTCTCTTTAAATGTTAAGTTAATATTATTATGAGTACTGATTGGTTTTATATTGTGTACATCCTCCGGTGGAAAAAAAGTTATATAATTTTACAAACATAACAGTCATACCAAAGATATATACAAACATGGAAAATGTACATCTTTATGGAATATTATCTAAGTCTTAAACATTTTTCACAGCCAATTTTATGCTAAAAACACTTATTTACAAAACACTACAATTTTCAAAATTGCACAACTTATGGCTGATTTTTTTTTTAGGTCTGCTGTTGTATTATTCAAAGCCAATATACCATCAACACTCTTTAATTTATTCAAATTTTCAAGACCAAGGTATACATTTTATGATTGGTTTTATGTTTATATAATGATAATTTGTTTGTAGGAATAATTTAATTACTAAATGTAAATATGCTGGCCGGCATAAAACTTACACAAAATAAAATAAAATTTAAACATTGGATACTTGTAGTTTCGGACATGCAGAATCAAAAGTTGATTTATCATGACAGTCTTAAAAACAATTACGAAGGTGAAATCCATTCATATATATGGTCATACTTGGACCTAGAGCACCGACAAAAGTTGGGTCAACCTTTACCTACACAAGACTGGACAATTTTAAGAGGTGATAACCCCTTTCAGTCTACCTTAGAAGACTGCTGGGTAATCGTCTGTACTTTCGCCGAATATTTATCGTTAGATGAAGCCTTCAACTTTAGTCAACAACATATACTGGCATTTAGAAAGTTGATAGCTCTTTTGAACTTTCTACCCAACAACTCTATAAAATAGATGTGAACGAAAATTATATAAATGAGGAAATAAATTGTAAACCTAGTTAATATTTTTACAATAAAAAATTAATTTAATTTTTGGTTAGTACATTTTATTTGTAAATAATAAAATATTAGTGTTAAGTATTTAGATTCAATTATATCTGTGTAAAAAGTTGTAGACATAAAAAATATATGCTATTGACTGATTGTATTTATGTATAGTTGTTAATTATTCTCTTTAAATGTTAAGTTAATATTATTATGAGTACTGATTGGTTTTATATTGTTTAATTCCTTCGGTGGAAAATATGTTATATAATTTTAAATACATAACAGTCATACCAAAGATATATACAAACATGAAAAATGTACATCTTTATGGAATATTATCTAAGTCTTAAACATTATTCATAGACAATTTTATGCTTAAAACACTTATTTACAAAACAGAACAATTTTAAAAATTGCACAACTTATGGCTGATTTTTTTTTTAGGTCTGCTGTTGTATTATTCAAAGCCAATATACCATCAACACTCTTTAATTTATTCAAATTTTCAAGACCAAGGTATACATTTTATGATTGGTTTTATGTTTATATAATGATAATTTGTTTGTAGGAATAATTTAAATAACTAAATGTAAATATGCTGGCAGGCATAAAACTTACACAAAATAAAATAAAATTTAAACATTGGATACTTGTAGTTTCGGACATGCAGAATCAAAAGTTGATTTATCATGACAGTCTTAAAAACAATTACGAAGGTGAAATCCATTCATATATATGGTCATACTTGGACCTAGAGCACCGACAAAAGTTGGGTCAACCTTTACCTACACAAGACTGGACAATTTTAAGAGGTGATAACCCCTTTCAGTCTACCTTAGAAGACTGCTGGGTAATCGTCTGTACTTTCGCCGAATATTTATCGTTAGATGAAGCCTTCAACTTTAGTCAACAACATATACTGGAATTTAGAAAATTGATAGCTCTTTTGAACTTTCTACCCAACAACTCTATAAAATAGATGTGAACGAAAATTATATAAATGAGGAAATAAATTGTAAACATAGTTAATATTTTTTCAATTGAAAATTAATTTAATTTTTGGTTAGTATATTTTATTTGTAAATAATAAAATATTAGTGTTAAGTATTTAGATTCATTTATATCTGTGTAAAAAGTTGTAGGCATAAAATACATATGCTATTGACTGATTGTATTTATGTATAGTTGTTAATTATTCTCTTTAAATGTTAACTTAATATTATTATGAGTACTGATTGGTTTTATATTGTTTACTTCCTTCGGTGGAAAATATGTTATATAATTTTACATACATAACAGTCATACCAAAGATATATACAAACATGGAAAATGTACATCTTTATGGAATATTATCTAAGTCTTAAACATTATTCACAGACAATTTTATGCTAAAAACACTTATTTACAAAACAGAACAATTTTAAAAATTGCACAACTTATAGCTGATTTTTTTTTTAGGTCTGCTGTTGTATTATTCAAAGCCAATATACCATCAACACTCTTTAATTTATTCAAATTTTCAAGACCAAGGTATACAATTTATGATTGGTTTTATGTTTATATAATGATAATTTGTTTGTAGGAATAATTTAAATAACTAAATGTAAATATGCTGGCCGGCTTAAAACTTTCACAAAATAAAATAAAATTTAAACATTGGATACTTGTGGTCGCGGACATGCAGAATCAAAAGTTGATTTATCATGACAGTCTTAAAAATAATTACGAAGGTGAAATCCATTCTGATATATTGTCATACTAGGACCTAGAGCACCGACAAAAGTTGGGTCAACCTTTACCTACACAAGACTGGACAATTTTAAGAGGTGATAACCCCTTTCTGTCTACCTTAGAGGACTGCTGGGTGATCGTCTGTACTTTCGCCGAATATTTATCGTTAGATGAAGCCTTCAACTTTAGTCAACTACATATACTGGCATTTAGGAAATTGATAGCTCTTTTGAACTTTCTACCCAACAACTCTATAAAATAGATGTGAACGAAAATTATATAAATGAGGAAATAAATTGTAAACCTAGTTAATATTTTTTCAATAAAAAATTAATTTAATTTTTGGTTAGTACATTTTATTTGTAAATAATAAAATATTAGTGTTAATTATTTAGATTCAATTATATCTGTGTAAAAAGGTGTAGACATAAAATACATATGCTATTGACTGATTGTATTTATGTAGAGTTGTTAATTATTCTCTTTAAATGTTAACTTAATATTATTATGAGTACTGATTGGTTTTATAATGTTTACTTCCTTCGGTGGTAAATATGTTATATAATTTTACATGCATAACAGTCATAGAAAAGATATATACAAACATGGAAAATGTACATCTTTATGGAATATTATCTAAGTCTTAAACATTTTTCACTGACAATTTTATGCTAAAAACACTTATTTACAAAACAGTACAATTTTCAAAATTGCACAACTTATGGCTGATTTTTTTTTTAGGTCTGCTGTTGTATTATTCAAAGCCAATATACCATCAACACTCTTTAATTTATTCAAATTTTCAAGACCAAGGTATACATTTTATGATTGGTTTTATGTTTATATAATGATAATTTGTTTGTAGGAATAATTTAATTACTAAATGTAAATATGCTGGCCGGCATAAAACTTACACAAAATAAAATAAAATTTAAACATTGGATACTTGTAGTTTCGGACATGCAGAATCAAAAGTTGATTTATCATGACAGTCTTAAAAACAATTACGAAGGTGAAATCCATTCTGATATATTGTCATACTTGGACCTAGAGCACCGACAAAAGTTGGGTCAACCTTTACCTACACAAGACTGGACAATTTTAAGAGGTGATAACCCCTTTCGGTCTACCTTAGAAGACTGCTGGGTAATCGTCTGTACTTTCGCCGAATATTTATCGTTAGATGAAGCCTTCAACTTTAGTCAACAACATATACTGGCATTTAGAAAGTTGATAGCTCTTTTGAACTTTCTACCCAACAACTCTATAAAATAGATGTGAACGAAAATTATATAAATTAGGAAATAAATTGTAAACATAGTTAATATTTTTTCAATTGAAAATTAATTTAATTTTTGGTTAGTATATTTTATTTGTAAATAATAAAATATTAGTGTTAAGTATTTAGATTCATTTATATCTGTGTAAAAAGTTGTAGGCATAAAATACATATGCTATTGACTGATTGTATTTATGTATAGTTGTTAATTATTCTCTTTAAATGTTAACTTAATATTATTATGAGTACTGATTGGTTTTATATTGTTTACTTCCTTCGGTGGAAAATATGTTATATAATTTTACATACATAACAGTCATACCAAAGATATATACAAACATGGAAAATGTACATCGTTATGGAATATTATCTAAGTCTTAAACATTATTCACAGACAATTTTATGCTAAAAACACTTATTTACAAAACAGAACAATTTTAAAAATTGCACAACTTATAGCTGATTTTTTTTTTAGGTCTGCTGTTGTATTATTCAAAGCCAATATACCATCAAGACCAAGGTATACATTTTATGATTGGTTTTATGTTTATATAATGATTATTTGTTTGTAGGAATAATTTAAATTACTAAATGTAAATATGCTGGCCGGCTTAAAACTTTCACAAAATAAAATAAAATGTAAACATTGGATACTTGTGGTCGCGGACATGCAGAATCAAAAGTTGATTTATCATGACAGTCTTAAAAATAATTACGAAGGTGAAATCCATTCTGATATATTGTCATACTAGGACCTAGAGCACCGACAAAAGTTGGGTCAACCTTTACCTACACAAGACTGGACAATTTTAAGAGGTGATAACCCCTTTCTGTCTACCTTAGAGGACTGCTGGGTGATCGTCTGTACTTTCGCCGAATATTTATCGTTAGATGAAGCCTTCAACTTTAGTCAACTACATATACTGGCATTTAGGAAATTGATAGCTCTTTTGAACTTTCTACCCAACAACTCTATAAAATAGATGTGAACGAAAATTATATAAATGAGGAAATAAATTGTAAACATAGTTAATATTTTTTCAATTATAAATTAATTTAATTTTTGGTAAGTACATTTTATTTGTAAATAATAAAATATTAGTGTTAATTATTTAGATTCAATTATATCTGTGAAAAAGTTGTAGTCATAAAATACATATGCTATTGACTGATTGTATTTATGTATAGTTGTTAATTATTCTCTTTAAATGTTAAGTTAATATTATTATGAGTACTGATTGGTTTTATATTGTGTACTTCCTCTGGTGGAAAATATGTTATATAATTTTACAAACATAACAGTCATAGAAAAGATATATACAAACATGGAAAATGTACATCTTTATGGAATATTATCTAAGTCTTAAACATTTTTCACAGACAATTTTATGCTAAAAACACTTATTTACAAAACAGTACAATTTTCAAAATTGCACAACTTATGGCTGATTTTTTTTTTAGGTCTGCTGTTGTATTATTCAAATCCAATATACCATCAACACTCTTTAATTTATTCAAATTTTCAAGACCAAGGTATACATTTTATGATTGGTTTTATGTTTATATAATGATAATTTGTTTGTAGGAATAATTTAAATAACTAAACATTTTTCACAGACAATTTTATGCTAAAAACACTTATTTACAAAACAGAACAATTTTCAAAATTGCACAACTTATGGCTGATTTTTTTTTTAGGTCTGCTGTTGTATTACTCAAAGCCAATATACCATCAACACTCTTTAATTTATTCAAATTTTCAAGACCAAGGTATACATTTTATGATTGGTTTTATGTTTATATAATGATAATTTGTTTGTAGGAATAATTTAAATTACTAAATGTAAATATGCTGGCAGGCATAAAACTTGCAAAAAATAAAATAAAATTTAAACATTTTATAATTGTGGTCGCGGACATGCAGAATCAAAAGTTGCTTTATCATGACAGTCTTAAAAATAATTACGAAGGTGAAATCCATTCTGTTATATTGTCATACTTGGACCTAGAGCATCGACAAAAGTTGGGTCAACTTTTACCTACACAAGACTGGACAATTTTAAGAGGTGATAACCCCTTTCAGTCTACCTTAGAGGACTGCTGGGTGATCGTCTGTACTTTCGCCGAATATTTATCGTTAGATGAAGACTTCAACTTTAGTCAACTAAATATACTGGCATTTAGGAAATTGATAGCTCTTTATAACTTTCTACCCAACAACTCTATAAAATAGATGTGAACGAAAATTTTATAAATGAGGAAATAAATTGTAAACCTAGTTAATATTTTTTCAATAAAAAATTAATTTAATTTTTGGTTAGTACATTTTATTTGTAAATAATAAAATATTAGTGTTAATTATTTAGATTCAATTATATCTGTGTAAAAAGTTGTAGACATAAAATACATATGCTATTGACTGATTGTATTTATGTATAGTTGTTAATTATTCTCTTTAAATGTTAAGTTAATATTATTATGAGTACTGATTGGTTTTATATTGTGTACTTCCTCCGGTGGAAAATATGTTATATAATTTTACAAACATAACAGTCATACCAAAGATATATACAAACATGGAAAATGTACATCATTATGGAATATTATCTAAGTCTTAAACATTTTTCACAGCCAATTTTATGCTAAAAACACTTATTTACAAAACACTACAATTTTCAAAATTGCACAACTTATGGCTGATTTTTTTTTTAGGTCTGCTGTTGTATTATTCAAAGCCAATATACCATCAACACTCTTTAATTTATTCAAATTTTCAAGACCAAGGTATACATTTTATGATTGGTTTTATGTTTATATAATGATAATTTGTTTGTAGGAATAATTTAAATTACTAAATGTAAATATGCTGGCCGGCTTAAAACTTTCACAAAATAAAATAAAATGTAAACATTGGATACTTGTGGTCGCGGACATGCAGAATCAAAAGTTGATTTATCATGACAGTCTTAAAAATAATTACGAAGGTGAAATCCATTCTGATATATTGTCATACTAGGACCTAGAGCACCGACAAAAGTTGGGTCAACCTTTACCTACACAAGACTGGACAATTTTAAGAGGTGATAACCCCTTTCTGTCTACCTTAGAGGACTGCTGGGTGATCGTCTGTACTTTCGCCGAATATTTATCGTTAGATGAAGCCTTCAACTTTAGTCAACTACATATACTGGCATTTAGGAAATTGATAGCTCTTTTGAACTTTCTACCCAACAACTCTATAAAATAGATGTGAACGAAAATTATATAAATGAGGAAATAAATTGTAAACCTAGTTAATATTTTTACAATAAAAAATTAATTTAATTTTTGGTTAGTACATTTTATTTGTAAATAATAATATATTAGTGTTAATTATTTAGATTCAATTATATCTGTGTAAAAAGGTGTAGACATAAAATACATATGCTATTGACTGATTGTATTTATGTATAGTTGTTAATTATTCTCTTTAAATGTTAAGTTAATATTATTATGAGTAGTGATTGGTTATATATTGTGTACTTCCTCCGGTGGAAAATATGTTATATAATTTTACAAACATAACAGTCATACCAAAGATATATACAAACATGGAAAATGTACATCTTTATGGAATATTATCTAAGTCTTAAACATTTTTCACAGCCAATTTTATGCTAAAAACACTTATTTACAAAATACTACAATTTTCAAAATTGCACAACTTATGGCTGATTTTTTTTTAGGTCTGCTGTTGTATTATTCAAAGCCAATATACCATCAACACTCTTTAATTTATTCAAATTTTCAAGACCAAGGTATACATTTTATGATTGGTTTTATGTTTATATAATGATAATTTGTTTGTAGGAATAATTTAAATTACTAAATGTAAATATGCTGGCCGGCTTAAAACTTTCACAAAATAAAATAAAATTTAAACATTGGATACTTGTGGTCGCGGACATGCAGAATCAAAAGTTGATTTATCATGACAGTCTTAAAAATAATTACGAAGGTGAAATCCATTCTGATATATTGTCATACTAGGACCTAGAGCACCGACAAAAGTTGGGTCAACCTTTACCTACACAAGACTGGACAATTTTAAGAGGTGATAACCCCTTTCTGTCTACCTTAGAGGACTGCTGGGTGATCGTCTGTACTTTCGCCGAATATTTATCGTTAGATGAAGCCTTCAACTTTAGTCAACTACATATACTGGCATTTAGGAAATTGATAGCTCTTTTGAACTTTCTACCCAACAACTCTATAAAATAGATGTGAACGAAAATTATATAAATGAGGAAATAAATTGTAAACACAGTTAATATTTTTTCAATTAAAAATTAATTTAATTTTTGGTTAGTATATTTTATTTGTAAATAATAAAATATTAGTGTTAAGTATTTAGATTCAATTATATTTGTGTAAGAAGTTGTAAACATAAAATACATATGCTATTGACTGATTGAATTTATGTAGAGTTGTTAATTATTCTCTTTAAATGTTAACTTAATATTATTATGAGTACTGCTTGGTTTTATAATGTTTACTTCCTTCGGTGGAAAATATGTTATATAATTTTACATGCATAACAGTCATAGAAAAGATATATACAAACATGGAAAATGTACATCTTTATGGAATATTATCTAAGTCTTAAACATTTTTCACAGACAATTTTATGCTAAAAACACTTATTTACAAAACAGTACAATTTTCAAAATTGCACAACTTATGGCTGATTTTTTTTTTAGGTCTGCTGTTGTATTATTCAAAGCCAATATACCATCAACACTCTTAAATTTATTCAAATTTTCAAGACCAAGGTATACATTTTATGATTGGTTTTATGTTTATATAATGATAGTTTGTTTGTAGGAATAATTTAAATTACTAAATGTAAATATGCTGGCCGGCTTAAAACTTTCACAAAATAAAATAAAATTTAAACATTGGATACTTGTGGTCGCGGACATGCAGAATCAAAAGTTGATTTATCATGACAGTCTTAAAAATAATTACGAAGGTGAAATCCATTCTGATATATTGTCATACTAGGACCTAGAGCACCGACAAAAGTTGGGTCAACCTTTACCTACACAAGACTGGACAATTTTAAGAGGTGATAACCCCTTTCAGTCTACCTTAGAAGACTGCTGGGTAATCGTCTGTACTTTCGCCGAATATTTATCGTTAAATGAAGCATTCAACTTTAGTCAACAACATATACTGGCATTTAGAAAATTGATAGCTCTTTTGAACTTTCTACCCAACAACTCTATAAAATAGATGTGAACGAAAATTATATAAATGAGGAAATAAATTGTAAACCTAGTTAATATTTTTACAATAAAAAATTAATTTAATTTTTGGTTAGTACATTTTATTTGTAAATAATAAAATATTAGTGTTAAGTATTTAGATTCAATTATATCTGTGTAAAAAGGTGTAGACATAAAATACATATGCTATTGACTGATTGTATTTATGTATAGTTGTTAATTATTCTCTTTAAATGTTAAGTTAATATTATTATGAGTAGTGATTGGTTTTATACTGTGTACTTTCCTTCCGGTGGAAAATATGTTATATAATTTTACAAACATAACAGTCATACCAAAGATATATACAAACATGGAAAATGTACATCTTTATGGAATATTATCTAAGTCTTAAACATTTTTCACAGCCAATTTTATGCTAAAAACACTTATTTACAAAATACTACAATTTTCAAAATTGCACAACTTATGGCTGATTTTTTTTTTAGGTCGGCTGTTGTATGATTTCAAGCCATATACCATCAAACACTCTTTTAATTTATTCAAATTTTCAAGACCAAGGTATACATTTTATGATTGGTTTTATGTTTATATAATGATAATTTGTTTGTAGGAATAATTAAATTACTCAATGTAAATTGCTGGCCGGCTAAAACTTTACACCAAAATAAAATAAATTTAAACATTGGATACTCGTGGTCCCGGACATGCAGAATCCAAAAGTTGATTTATCATGACAGTCTTAAAATAATTAAGAAGGGGAAATCATTCTGATGATATTGTCATACTTAGGACCTAGAGCACGGACAAAATTTGGGTCACCCTTTTACCCTACACAGACGGACAATTTTAAGACCCACCACCCACCGTGATAACCCCTTTCAGTCTACCTTAGAAACTGCTGGGTCATCGTCTGTACTGTCGCCGAATATTCTCGTTCGATGACGCCTTAACTTTAGTCACAAACATTATTACTGGCATTTAGAAGTTGATAGCTCTTTTGAACTTTCTACCCAACAACTCTATAAAATAGATGTGAACGAAAATTATATAAATGAGGAAATAAATTGTAAACTCAGTTAATATTTTACAATTAAAAATTAATTTAATTTTTGGTTTAGTACATTTTATTTGTAAATAATAAAATATTAGTGTTAAGTATTTAGATTCAATTATATCTGTGTAAAAAAGTTGTAGACAAAAAATACATATGCTATTGACTGATTGAATTATGTATAGTTGTTAATTATTCCTCTTTAAATGTTAACTTAAATATTATTATGAGTACTGATTGGTTTTATATGTTTACTTCCTTCGGTGGAAAATATGTTATATAATTTTACATACATAACAGTCATACGAAAGATAGATACAACATGGAAAATGTACATCTTAATGGAATAGTATCTAAGTCTTAACATTGTTCACAGACAATTGTATGCTAAAAACACTTATTACAAACAGACAAGTTTCAAAATTGCACCACAACTTATGGTGATTTTTTTTTTAGGTCAGGCTGTTGTATATTCAAAGCCAATATACCATCAACACTCTTTAATTTATTCAAATTTTCAAGACCAAGGTATACATTTTATGATTGGTTTTATGTATAATGATTTGTTTGTAGGAATAATTTAAATTACTAAATGTAAATATGCTGGCCGGCATAAAACTTACACAAAATAAAATAAAATTTAAACATTGGATACTTGTGGTCGCGGACATGCAGAATCAAAAGTTGATTTATCATGACAGTCTTAAAAATAATTACGAAGGTGAAATCCATTCTGATATATTGTCATACTTGGACCTAGAGCACCGACAAAAGTTGGGTCAACCTTTACCTACACAAGACTGGACAATTTTAAGAGGTGATAACCCCTTTCAGTCTACCTTAGAGACTGCTGGGTAATCGTCTGTACTTTCGCCGAATATTATCGTTAGATGAAGCATTCAACTTTAGTCAACACACATATACTGGCATTTAGAAATTGATAGCTCTTTTGAACTTCTACCCAACAACTCTATAAAATAGATGTGAACGAAAATTATATAAATGAGGAAATAAATTGTAAACTCAGTTAATATTTTTTCAATAAAAATTAATTAATTTTTGGTTAGTACATTTTATTTGTAAATAATAAAATATTAGTGTTAAGTATTTAGATTCAATTATATCTGTGTAAAAAGTTGTAGACATAAAAAATATATGCTATTGACTGATTGTATTTATGTATAGTTGTTAATTATTCTCTTTAAATGTTAAGTTAATATTATTATGAGTACTGATTGGTTTTATATTGTTTACTTCCTCCGGTGGAAAATATGTTATATAATTTTACAAACATAACAGTCATACCAAAGATATATACAAACATGGAAAATGTACATCTTTATGGAATATTATCTAAGTCTTAAACATTTTTCACAGACAATTTTATGCTAAAAACACTTATTTACAAAACAGAACAATTTTCAAAATTGCACAACTTATGGCTGATTTTTTTTTTAGGTCTGCTGTTGTATTATTCAAAGCCAATATACCATCAACACTCTTTAATTATTCAAATTCAAGACCAAGGTATACATTTTATGATTGGTTTATGTTATATAATGATAATTTGTTTGTAGGAATAATTTTAATTACTAAATGTAAATATGCTGGCCGGCATAAAACTTACACAAAATAAAATAAAATTTAAACATTGGATACTTGTGGTCGCGGACATGCAGAATCAAAAGTTGATTTATCATGACAGTCTTAAAAATATTACGAAGGTGAAATCCATTCTGATATAT
>CARXXK010001099.1:0-65705 GCA_949089665.1 Macrosiphum euphorbiae
TAAATAAATAAAATAAGCAAATGTACGTTCTGCGAAATAAAATTTAATATTTGGGTCTGTGTACACGATAAGTAGTCGAAATAATGCTTCGCTTTTCATCTTTTCCGGTGGCAAAGTGTATCTAGTAGGTGCATAAGGCATGTCGAAATGAACAGTACCTACCTAGTCTCCAAAAGCGGCGGGAAAAACGAAAAAAAAATATAGGAAAACGTGAATTTTTTTTGGAAATCTACCTATATTTGTAAACAAATTAGCAAATTAGACTGACTCCACAGTATTAAGATATATAATCAGTACAACTAGAAAATAATACTTACAATTGAAAATTAACTTAATGTGGCGAGGCGATGCATTGGATGTTTTACTAAAAAGAATACACTTATCCATGGTGATTTTGTACCAAAATTTATGAATAGCACTCTGTACCTACGACTGTAGTTCTGTAGTCTGTATTTTTGTTCGAATTTCAAATAATCGAGACTCGCGAGTGATTCAAATTTAAAGTCTGAATCGAAAAAATAATAATATTATCATGTTGTTGTTTATTTGATAACAATTATTACTATTTTGTGGTAAATAGTGATAAGACAGAATCGCGGGAAGTAAAATATTACGAAATTTCGTGAACGATGCAGCTACCTATACGAACCACGATTTAAGACGTAACACGGGCATTTTACTGTCTCCGTCATATATAGCAAAGTTTACGATCAGCAGATCACATTTAGCGTCGTCAGTTCAAAAGTTAGAGTGAATCGACGTATATTGAAACAATTAGCAAATTTACGTTCTGCATAATAAAATTTATTATTTGGGTCTGTGTACACGATAAGTAGTCGAAATATTGCTTCGCTTTTCATCTTTTCCGGTGGCAAAGTGTATCTAGTAGGTGCATAGGGCATGTCGAAATGAACAGTACCTACCTAGTCTCCAAAAGCGGCGGGAAAAAAAAAAAAAAATATAGGAAAACGTGAATTTTTACGTAAAATCGGTTTCGGTATTTCGTGTAAGTGGTGTAACTATAAATTAAATTACTGTAAATACATGCAAATGCCATTGATTGTCTATATTGGAATCAAAAACCATAACATTTTCAAAATATTTAGATTCATGTCGAGGTATTCGTTATATGCATACGAAATATTCGTTTTTTCTTAATTTTCTAAAAAATTTTCGCTCGGTCCAATTACCTACTTGAGAATGTAATACGCCTACAACGTTCCTCGCAAGTCGTTGGTGGAAATTATAAGAAAAAGTCTACCGTAAATTCACAATAGTTTTTCATGGGCGTCTGAAGTTAGAATTTTGTCGAAATTCGTAAAAATCACGAATATTTGAAAACTATTTTTTCATACAATCGTGTGTTTTTATTCGAAAATTGAATATGTATATACGATTCCAGTGGTTCGACCCTTGACCCAAATAAAAATCTTCAGGGAAAAAATTAAGTTAAAGAGTTGAAATTAATTAGTTTTAAGTCCATAGACATGAAAAACAAAATGTTCTAATTGTTTTCTATGGCTACAGTTATACTTATCACTTATATTATGAATTATTTTTTTCGTACTTAGTAATAATTTCTTATTTACTATGTACAAATAACTGCTGCAGGTATAACAATAATTTACAACACACTACTATATTAGTCATATATTTCTAAATTTTAAAATACATATTATAAACTATCAACACGATGAATACGAAAAGTATGATGGTATAGTTTATAATGGTTTTAAATAGGTACCTACTTTTCTCTTTTACTATAAAATTTAATAATAAAGTTTTCTTAAATTAGTCATTGACAAAATGATTTAATTCACAAACATAAGTCCACAGTGTGTAGGTATAGTTTTCTTTTGGTTAAATAAAGTAACTAAAATTACTTTCTGATTGGGGGGGGGGGGGGGGAAGTAGGTAAAATAAGTACACAAATTAAACGAAATAGGTACCTATCAGAATACACCTAACTTAAAAGTGTTCATCAGTTATGTCCATTGTTGATAGTTGAAGAATTTTAATAACAGCCACTGAAGCTTTTTGGTAATTGCATACTCTTTTTTCAAAGAAGTGTGTCTTTCCTCGTTGCAAATGGGAACGGGCTTGACTACCTGTAAACCAATAATTTACATATTTATATTCAATTTGATAATTAATATAACTATGATCATTTTTTATCAATTTTTACTATAAACATACAATTGAACATTTAATACATTTTTAACTACAAAATAAATTGCAGGTTGTAGATGAATTTTGTCCAAGTGTGAACTTTAAATGCTCAAGAAAAATTGTGGCTATGTATCCCTTACATTTGTGAACAGATATTATAGAAACTATTATAATAGGATGCCCGTATTACATTTTAAAACTCTTTGGCATAGCAATAAAATTTATATTATTAATAATTTTGAAAACAAAACAAATCGAAAAAATGTAAATGTATTATCATCATAACTAGGTGAAAAAGAGTAAAATTGTATGGTGTATAAAAAATGCTAATAGGAACATTCGGCAGACAAATCATGTATCTATACCTAGGGATTTTTTTTTTCTCACACTCATAAAACAAAATCAATTTTTCCTTAATTATCTTTTTGTTTTTCCCGATGTAAAAAACTATAAAAACCTATAAACAATATTCTCACCTTTAAGTTTCATAATTCGCTCCAACATTGTATTGTTTCATCTGAGTAGGTAGAATTATCTCCAAGGAAGTCAACGTCTGAAAAATTGTCAATACATTGGCTACCTATTTCCTTGCACGTGGTATTTGCATATGTTTCAGTGTTGAAAACCATAATAAGTATTATACATTGTATGAACTAAAAACAATAAACTATGAAGTAACTTTTGGTTTTGGCAAACATTTAAAATTGGATACTTGTGTGATATACTTACACATGTGTGTGTGAATTTGACATTATTGAGTATCTAAGGCTTTTCTAGGCGAATTAAAATAATCATCAACTGTACGGCCTCCAAATCCTTTATTGGTCTGTTAATTTTCTTCTAACTCGTCGTTGGAGAAATATCATTTTCTGAAAATGTCAAGTTGTAAAAAACAAAAATACATAAATAGGTACCAAATTCATGGATTATGTTAAATGATTTTACCTCTTAGATGCGATTTACTAGTCGTGCTCAGAGTAGTACCAATTTTACTGTAAAGTACTAACATTTTTTTTTACTTCTCTATCCCAGACAAGTGGTTTGGATTATGTTTTGAGACAGCCTCTGACCATATTTACTAATTTACTGGGCATTGTTTACAATCACTAATAATTGAGAAATGATTACCGCTGCAGATTCTATGCCAGGTAGAAATCGTGATAATTCGAACATTTGTTGCCATTATTTCCTTTTATTTCATTGATTTTTTTGGAAATCTACCTATATTTGTAAACAAATTAGCAAATTAGACTGACTCCACAGTATTAAGATATATAATCAGTACAACTAGAAAATAATACTTACAATTGAAAATTAACTTAATGTGGCGAGGCGATGCATTGGATGTTTTACTAAAAAGAATACACTTATCCATGGTGATTTTGTACCAAAATTTATGAATAGCACTCTGTACCTACGACTGTAGTTCTGTAGTCTGTATTTTTGTTCGAATTTCAAATAATCGAGACTCGCGAGTGATTCAAATTTAAAGTCTGAATCGAAAAAATAATAATATTATCATGTTGTTGTTTATTTGATAACAATTATTACTATTTTGTGGTAAATAGTGATAAGACAGAATCGCGGGAAGTAAAATATTACGAAATTTCGTGAACGATGCAGCTACCTATACGAACCACGATTTAAGACGTAACCAGAGGCGTACTGGGAGGTATCCGGCCCAGTGGGAATACGGGGTTACCGGCCCAAATATAAGTTAAATATAATCCCCTCCCTCCTAAAAAAAGTATACATATTTTCTTGAAATCTTTAATCACTTCTATATTATAATAAAATATATTGCTAATGTCTTGTAACTAAAAATGTTATTTATATTAGAAGGCAAATACTGTAACATACTAATCAACAAATAGTCATTATTAGGCTAGGAATCAATATCAATATCTCTAATTAAATCATGCTCGTTTTGTTACTATAGCAGTAGAATTCCAATCACACTAAAATTTAAAAAAATATAATTATATGCTAAATAGAAAATGCTTATAATAAATAATTTAATAATTTAATTGTCAATAATGTTAAAAACATTAGGTAGGTAGGTACCAATGATTTTTCTGTGGCTGTGCCTGCTTGATTTTTAGTCGCAGTAAATGCTAAACTTGAATCAATATCTCTTATTAAATCATGCTCGTTTTGAACTATAGCAGTAGAATTCCTATCACACTAAAATTTAACAAATATATAATAACATGCTAAATAGAAAAGGCTTATAATAAATAATTAACACATTTTTATTCTTTTTTTTTTTAAGTTGAATTATTTTAATTTATTTTTATTTAATTTAATTATTAAGAAACTTACTAATAACTTCTCTGCAGCTATATTGTTTTGATCACACTAAAATGTAAACAAATATAAACCTAATTAATATGCTAATATTAATACTAATGTATACTAAATATTTTTACATTAGGTAGGTAAATGTGTAAATTAAAATTATAAAATAAATACATACTGGATTTTCATTATTCGACTCATTACCACTAGGTTTTGATTTCTTAAATAGGTACAACTAATATGTTTTGACATGATTGGGCTGCAATTTGTAATTAAAATTTTTTTTTCGCGTCCTTTGGCAGCTCCACCTTTTGGCTTTTTAGAATTCATTATTTAAAATTTTTACAAACAAAAATAAAAAGCGTAAATATATCCAATATAAGGAACGACCCACTATTATAATAATATATGTCTTAATACAGACTAGTAGACCATACTAGATAAGAATACTATTATAGACAAGACTAAAGTTTGTAATGTGTAGCGTTTGTACTTGAGCAGCAGTGTGCACGACGTCACTTCGTCACTTCGTCACTCGTCAGTCAGCAATCGGAAATTCTGAACTCGCGTAAAAATAATTATTAATTGTTATATTTTGGATGTTTATGGTATATCTATTATCTATGCTCACCCACACTGATATGATTTTACACATTTACATAAATGTACAATAAACACTAGAACACAAATACACAATACTACAAAAAACCCGTCAGCCACCACCCGGCGACCAAACGATGACCTGCATTTAAATGGAATTATTATCCATATTACATTGTTATTTGTTTATTAAAAGTTATAAATAGAAGTATCACCGTACCAAGCTGAATTAAATGTATATTTTCATTATTTTGTGTTAATAAAAACTTGCATTTATAACCATTTTATAATATAAGATAAACATAATAGACTTATTTTGATATAATTATTATTATTTTATTTTAGTTAAAATATTTAAATTTTAAATTTACATGGTTCGGCCCGGCGGCCTTAGAAAGCCTGCGGCCCAGTAGGACTTTTCCTACCGTCCCACCTGGCCAGTCCGCCTCTGGACGTAACACGGGCATTTTACTGTCTCCGTCTTATATAGCAAAGTTTACGATCAGCAGATCACATTTAGCATCGTCAGTTCAAAAGTTAGAGTGAATCGACGTATATTGAAACAATTAGCAAATTTACGTTCTGCATAATAAAATTTATTATTTGGGTCTGTGTACACGATAAGTAGTCGAAATATTGCTTCGCTTTTCATCTTTTCCGGTGGCAAAGTGTATCTAGTAGGTGCATAGGGCATGTCGAAATGAACAGTACCTACCTAGTCTCCAAAAGCGGCGGGAAAAACGAAAAAAAAATATAGGAAAACGTGAATTTTTACGTAAAATCGGTTTCGGTATTTCGTGTAAGTGGTGTAACTATAAATTAAATTACTGTAAATACATGCAAATGCCATTGATTGTCTATATTGGAATCAAAAACCATAACATTTTCAAAATATTTAGATTCATGTCGAGGTATTCGTTATATGCATACGAAATATTCGTTTTTTCTTAATTTTCTAAAAAATTTTCGCTCGGTCCAATTACCTACTTGAGAATGTAATACGCCTACAACGTTCCTCGCAAGTCGTTGGTGGAAATTATAAGAAAAAGTCTACCGTAAATTCACAATAGTTTTTCATGGGCGTCTGAAGTTAGAATTTTGTCGAAATTCGTAAAAATCACGAATATTTGAAAACTATTTTTTCATACAATCGTGTGTTTTTATTCGAAAATTGAATATGTATATACGATTCCAGTGGTTCGACCCTTGACCCAAATAAAAATCTTCAGGGAAAAAATTAAGTTAAAGAGTTGAAATTAATTAGTTTTAAGTCCATAGACATGAAAAACAAAATGTTCTAATTGTTTTCTATGGCTACAGTTATACTTATCACTTATATTATGAATTATTTTTTTCGTACTTAGTAATAATTTCTTATTTACTATGTACAAATAACTGCTGCAGGTATAACAATAATTTACAACACACTACTATATTAGTCATATATTTCTAAATTTTAAAATACATATTATAAACTATCAACACGATGAATACGAAAAGTATGATGGTATAGTTTATAATGGTTTTAAATAGGTACCTACTTTTCTCTTTTACTATAAAATTTAATAATAAAGTTTTCTTAAATTAGTCATTGACAAAATGATTTAATTCACAAACATAAGTCCACAGTGTGTAGGTATAGTTTTCTTTTGGTTAAATAAAGTAACTAAAATTACTTTCTGATTGGGGGGGGGGGAAGTAGGTAAAATAAGTACACAAATTAAACGAAATAGGTACCTATCAGAATACACCTAACTTAAAAGTGTTCATCAGTTATGTCCATTGTTGATAGTTGAAGAATTTTAATAACAGCCACTGAAGCTTTTTGGTAATTGCATACTCTTTTTTCAAAGAAGTGTGTCTTTCCTCGTTGCAAATGGGAACGGGCTTGACTACCTGTAAACCAATAATTTACATATTTATATTCAATTTGATAATTAATATAACTATGATCATTTTTTATCAATTTTTACTATAAACATACAATTGAACATTTAATACATTTTTAACTACAAAATAAATTGCAGGTTGTAGATGAATTTTGTCCAAGTGTGAACTTTAAATGCTCAAGAAAAATTGTGGCTATGTATCCCTTACATTTGTGAACAGATATTATAGAAACTATTATAATAGGATGCCCGTATTACATTTTAAAACTCTTTGGCATAGCAATAAAATTTATATTATTAATAATTTTGAAAACAAAACAAATCGAAAAAATGTAAATGTATTATCATCATAACTAGGTGAAAAAGAGTAAAATTGTATGGTGTATAAAAAATGCTAATAGGAACATTCGGCAGACAAATCATGTATCTATACCTAGGGATTTTTTTTTTCTTACACTCATAAAACAAAATCAATTTTTCCTTAATTATCTTTTTGTTTTTCCCGATGTAAAAAACTATAAAAACCTATAAACAATATTCTCACCTTTAAGTTTCATAATTCGCTCCAACATTGTATTGTTTCATCTGAGTAGGTAGAATTATCTCCAAGGAAGTCAACGTCTGAAAAATTGTCAATACATTGGCTACCTATTTCCTTGCACGTGGTATTTGCATATGTTTCAGTGTTGAAAACCATAATAAGTATTATACATTGTATGAACTAAAAACAATAAACTATGAAGTAACTTTTGGTTTTGGCAAACATTTAAAATTGGATACTTGTGTGATATACTTACACATGTGTGTGTGAATTTGACATTATTGAGTATCTAAGGCTTTTCTAGGCGAATTAAAATAATCATCAACTGTACGGCCTCCAAATCCTTTATTGGTCTGTTAATTTTCTTCTAACTCGTCGTTGGAGAAATATCATTTTCTGAAAATGTCAAGTTGTAAAAAACAAAAATACATAAATAGGTACCAAATTCATGGATTATGTTAAATGATTTTACCTCTTAGATGCGATTTACTAGTCGTGCTCAGAGTAGTACCAATTTTACTGTAAAGTACTAACATTTTTTTTTACTTCTCTATCCCAGACAAGTGGTTTGGATTATGTTTTGAGACAGCCTCTGACCATATTTACTAATTTACTGGGCATTGTTTACAATCACTAATAATTGAGAAATGATTACCGCTGCAGATTCTATGCCAGGTAGAAATCGTGATAATTCGAACATTTGTTGCCATTATTTCCTTTTATTTCATTGATTTTTTTGGAAATCTACCTATATTTGTAAACAAATTAGCAAATTAGACTGACTCCACAGTATTAAGATATATAATCAGTACAACTAGAAAATAATACTTACAATTGAAAATTAACTTAATGTGGCGAGGCGATGCATTGGATGTTTTACTAAAAAGAATACACTTATCCATGGTGATTTTGTACCAAAATTTATGAATAGCACTCTGTACCTACGACTGTAGTTCTGTAGTCTGTATTTTTGTTCGAATTTCAAATAATCGAGACTCGCGAGTGATTCAAATTTAAAGTCTGAATCGAAAAAATAATAATATTATCATGTTGTTGTTTATTTGATAACAATTATTACTATTTTGTGGTAAATAGTGATAAGACAGAATCGCGGGAAGTAAAATATTACGAAATTTCGTGAACGATGCAGCTACCTATACGAACCACGATTTAAGACGTAACCAGAGGCGTACTGGGAGGTATCCGGCCCAGTGGGAATACGGGGTTACCGGCCCAAATATAAGTTAAATATAATCCCCTCCCTCCTAAAAAAAGTATACATATTTTCTTGAAATCTTTAATCACTTCTATATTATAATAAAATATATTGCTAATGTCTTGTAACTAAAAATGTTATTTATATTAGAAGGCAAATACTGTAACATACTAATCAACAAATAGTCATTATTAGGCTAGGAATCAATATCAATATCTCTAATTAAATCATGCTCGTTTTGTTACTATAGCAGTAGAATTCCAATCACACTAAAATTTAAAAAAATATAATTATATGCTAAATAGAAAATGCTTATAATAAATAATTTAATAATTTAATTGTCAATAATGTTAAAAACATTAGGTAGGTAGGTACCAATGATTTTTCTGTGGCTGTGCCTGCTTGATTTTTAGTCGCAGTAAATGCTAAACTTGAATCAATATCTCTTATTAAATCATGCTCGTTTTGAACTATAGCAGTAGAATTCCTATCACACTAAAATTTAACAAATATATAATAACATGCTAAATAGAAAAGGCTTATAATAAATAATTAACACATTTTTATTCTTTTTTTTTTAAGTTGAATTATTTTAATTTATTTTTATTTAATTTAATTATTAAGAAACTTACTAATAACTTCTCTGCAGCTATATTGTTTTGATCACACTAAAATGTAAACAAATATAAACCTAATTAATATGCTAATATTAATACTAATGTATACTAAATATTTTTACATTAGGTAGGTAAATGTGTAAATTAAAATTATAAAATAAATACATACTGGATTTTCATTATTCGACTCATTACCACTAGGTTTTGATTTCTTAAATAGGTACAACTAATATGTTTTGACATGATTGGGCTGCAATTTGTAATTAAAATTTTTTTTTCGCGTCCTTTGGCAGCTCCACCTTTTGGCTTTTTAGAATTCATTATTTAAAATTTTTACAAACAAAAATAAAAAGCGTAAATATATCCAATATAAGGAACGACCCACTATTATAATAATATATGTCTTAATACAGACTAGTAGACCATACTAGATAAGAATACTATTATAGACAAGACTAAAGTTTGTAATGTGTAGCGTTTGTACTTGAGCAGCAGTGTGCACGACGTCACTTCGTCACTTCGTCACTCGTCAGTCAGCAATCGGAAATTCTGAACTCGCGTAAAAATAATTATTAATTGTTATATTTTGGATGTTTATGGTATATCTATTATCTATGCTCACCCACACTGATATGATTTTACACATTTACATAAATGTACAATAAACACTAGAACACAAATACACAATACTACAAAAAACCCGTCAGCCACCACCCGGCGACCAAACGATGACCTGCATTTAAATGGAATTATTATCCATATTACATTGTTATTTGTTTATTAAAAGTTATAAATAGAAGTATCACCGTACCAAGCTGAATTAAATGTATATTTTCATTATTTTGTGTTAATAAAAACTTGCATTTATAACCATTTTATAATATAAGATAAACATAATAGACTTATTTTGATATAATTATTATTATTTTATTTTAGTTAAAATATTTAAATTTTAAATTTACATGGTTCGGCCCGGCGGCCTTAGAAAGCCTGCGGCCCAGTAGGACTTTTCCTACCGTCCCACCTGGCCAGTCCGCCTCTGGACGTAACACGGGCATTTTACTGTCTCCGTCTTATATAGCAAAGTTTACGATCAGCAGATCACATTTAGCATCGTCAGTTCAAAAGTTAGAGTGAATCGACGTATATTGAAACAATTAGCAAATTTACGTTCTGCATAATAAAATTTATTATTTGGGTCTGTGTACACGATAAGTAGTCGAAATATTGCTTCGCTTTTCATCTTTTCCGGTGGCAAAGTGTATCTAGTAGGTGCATAGGGCATGTCGAAATGAACAGTACCTACCTAGTCTCCAAAAGCGGCGGGAAAAACGAAAAAAAAATATAGGAAAACGTGAATTTTTACGTAAAATCGGTTTCGGTATTTCGTGTAAGTGGTGTAACTATAAATTAAATTACTGTAAATACATGCAAATGCCATTGATTGTCTATATTGGAATCAAAAACCATAACATTTTCAAAATATTTAGATTCATGTCGAGGTATTCGTTATATGCATACGAAATATTCGTTTTTTCTTAATTTTCTAAAAAATTTTCGCTCGGTCCAATTACCTACTTGAGAATGTAATACGCCTACAACGTTCCTCGCAAGTCGTTGGTGGAAATTATAAGAAAAAGTCTACCGTAAATTCACAATAGTTTTTCATGGGCGTCTGAAGTTAGAATTTTGTCGAAATTCGTAAAAATCACGAATATTTGAAAACTATTTTTTCATACAATCGTGTGTTTTTATTCGAAAATTGAATATGTATATACGATTCCAGTGGTTCGACCCTTGACCCAAATAAAAATCTTCAGGGAAAAAATTAAGTTAAAGAGTTGAAATTAATTAGTTTTAAGTCCATAGACATGAAAAACAAAATGTTCTAATTGTTTTCTATGGCTACAGTTATACTTATCACTTATATTATGAATTATTTTTTTCGTACTTAGTAATAATTTCTTATTTACTATGTACAAATAACTGCTGCAGGTATAACAATAATTTACAACACACTACTATATTAGTCATATATTTCTAAATTTTAAAATACATATTATAAACTATCAACACGATGAATACGAAAAGTATGATGGTATAGTTTATAATGGTTTTAAATAGGTACCTACTTTTCTCTTTTACTATAAAATTTAATAATAAAGTTTTCTTAAATTAGTCATTGACAAAATGATTTAATTCACAAACATAAGTCCACAGTGTGTAGGTATAGTTTTCTTTTGGTTAAATAAAGTAACTAAAATTACTTTCTGATTGGGGGGGGGGAAGTAGGTAAAATAAGTACACAAATTAAACGAAATAGGTACCTATCAGAATACACCTAACTTAAAAGTGTTCATCAGTTATGTCCATTGTTGATAGTTGAAGAATTTTAATAACAGCCACTGAAGCTTTTTGGTAATTGCATACTCTTTTTTCAAAGAAGTGTGTCTTTCCTCGTTGCAAATGGGAACGGGCTTGACTACCTGTAAACCAATAATTTACATATTTATATTCAATTTGATAATTAATATAACTATGATCATTTTTTATCAATTTTTACTATAAACATACAATTGAACATTTAATACATTTTTAACTACAAAATAAATTGCAGGTTGTAGATGAATTTTGTCCAAGTGTGAACTTTAAATGCTCAAGAAAAATTGTGGCTATGTATCCCTTACATTTGTGAACAGATATTATAGAAACTATTATAATAGGATGCCCGTATTACATTTTAAAACTCTTTGGCATAGCAATAAAATTTATATTATTAATAATTTTGAAAACAAAACAAATCGAAAAAATGTAAATGTATTATCATCATAACTAGGTGAAAAAGAGTAAAATTGTATGGTGTATAAAAAATGCTAATAGGAACATTCGGCAGACAAATCATGTATCTATACCTAGGGATTTTTTTTTTCTCACACTCATAAAACAAAATCAATTTTTCCTTAATTATCTTTTTGTTTTTCCCGATGTAAAAAACTATAAAAACCTATAAACAATATTCTCACCTTTAAGTTTCATAATTCGCTCCAACATTGTATTGTTTCATCTGAGTAGGTAGAATTATCTCCAAGGAAGTCAACGTCTGAAAAATTGTCAATACATTGGCTACCTATTTCCTTGCACGTGGTATTTGCATATGTTTCAGTGTTGAAAACCATAATAAGTATTATACATTGTATGAACTAAAAACAATAAACTATGAAGTAACTTTTGGTTTTGGCAAACATTTAAAATTGGATACTTGTGTGATATACTTACACATGTGTGTGTGAATTTGACATTATTGAGTATCTAAGGCTTTTCTAGGCGAATTAAAATAATCATCAACTGTACGGCCTCCAAATCCTTTATTGGTCTGTTAATTTTCTTCTAACTCGTCGTTGGAGAAATATCATTTTCTGAAAATGTCAAGTTGTAAAAAACAAAAATACATAAATAGGTACCAAATTCATGGATTATGTTAAATGATTTTACCTCTTAGATGCGATTTACTAGTCGTGCTCAGAGTAGTACCAATTTTACTGTAAAGTACTAACATTTTTTTTTACTTCTCTATCCCAGACAAGTGGTTTGGATTATGTTTTGAGACAGCCTCTGACCATATTTACTAATTTACTGGGCATTGTTTACAATCACTAATAATTGAGAAATGATTACCGCTGCAGATTCTATGCCAGGTAGAAATCGTGATAATTCGAACATTTGTTGCCATTATTTCCTTTTATTTCATTGATTTTTTTGGAAATCTACCTATATTTGTAAACAAATTAGCAAATTAGACTGACTCCACAGTATTAAGATATATAATCAGTACAACTAGAAAATAATACTTACAATTGAAAATTAACTTAATGTGGCGAGGCGATGCATTGGATGTTTTACTAAAAAGAATACACTTATCCATGGTGATTTTGTACCAAAATTTATGAATAGCACTCTGTACCTACGACTGTAGTTCTGTAGTCTGTATTTTTGTTCGAATTTCAAATAATCGAGACTCGCGAGTGATTCAAATTTAAAGTCTGAATCGAAAAAATAATAATATTATCATGTTGTTGTTTATTTGATAACAATTATTACTATTTTGTGGTAAATAGTGATAAGACAGAATCGCGGGAAGTAAAATATTACGAAATTTCGTGAACGATGCAGCTACCTATACGAACCACGATTTAAGACGTAACCAGAGGCGTACTGGGAGGTATCCGGCCCAGTGGGAATACGGGGTTACCGGCCCAAATATAAGTTAAATATAATCCCCTCCCTCCTAAAAAAAGTATACATATTTTCTTGAAATCTTTAATCACTTCTATATTATAATAAAATATATTGCTAATGTCTTGTAACTAAAAATGTTATTTATATTAGAAGGCAAATACTGTAACATACTAATCAACAAATAGTCATTATTAGGCTAGGAATCAATATCAATATCTCTAATTAAATCATGCTCGTTTTGTTACTATAGCAGTAGAATTCCAATCACACTAAAATTTAAAAAAATATAATTATATGCTAAATAGAAAATGCTTATAATAAATAATTTAATAATTTAATTGTCAATAATGTTAAAAACATTAGGTAGGTAGGTACCAATGATTTTTCTGTGGCTGTGCCTGCTTGATTTTTAGTCGCAGTAAATGCTAAACTTGAATCAATATCTCTTATTAAATCATGCTCGTTTTGAACTATAGCAGTAGAATTCCTATCACACTAAAATTTAACAAATATATAATAACATGCTAAATAGAAAAGGCTTATAATAAATAATTAACACATTTTTATTCTTTTTTTTTTAAGTTGAATTATTTTAATTTATTTTTATTTAATTTAATTATTAAGAAACTTACTAATAACTTCTCTGCAGCTATATTGTTTTGATCACACTAAAATGTAAACAAATATAAACCTAATTAATATGCTAATATTAATACTAATGTATACTAAATATTTTTACATTAGGTAGGTAAATGTGTAAATTAAAATTATAAAATAAATACATACTGGATTTTCATTATTCGACTCATTACCACTAGGTTTTGATTTCTTAAATAGGTACAACTAATATGTTTTGACATGATTGGGCTGCAATTTGTAATTAAAATTTTTTTTTCGCGTCCTTTGGCAGCTCCACCTTTTGGCTTTTTAGAATTCATTATTTAAAATTTTTACAAACAAAAATAAAAAGCGTAAATATATCCAATATAAGGAACGACCCACTATTATAATAATATATGTCTTAATACAGACTAGTAGACCATACTAGATAAGAATACTATTATAGACAAGACTAAAGTTTGTAATGTGTAGCGTTTGTACTTGAGCAGCAGTGTGCACGACGTCACTTCGTCACTTCGTCACTCGTCAGTCAGCAATCGGAAATTCTGAACTCGCGTAAAAATAATTATTAATTGTTATATTTTGGATGTTTATGGTATATCTATTATCTATGCTCACCCACACTGATATGATTTTACACATTTACATAAATGTACAATAAACACTAGAACACAAATACACAATACTACAAAAAACCCGTCAGCCACCACCCGGCGACCAAACGATGACCTGCATTTAAATGGAATTATTATCCATATTACATTGTTATTTGTTTATTAAAAGTTATAAATAGAAGTATCACCGTACCAAGCTGAATTAAATGTATATTTTCATTATTTTGTGTTAATAAAAACTTGCATTTATAACCATTTTATAATATAAGATAAACATAATAGACTTATTTTGATATAATTATTATTATTTTATTTTAGTTAAAATATTTAAATTTTAAATTTACATGGTTCGGCCCGGCGGCCTTAGAAAGCCTGCGGCCCAGTAGGACTTTTCCTACCGTCCCACCTGGCCAGTCCGCCTCTGGACGTAACACGGGCATTTTACTGTCTCCGTCTTATATAGCAAAGTTTACGATCAGCAGATCACATTTAGCATCGTCAGTTCAAAAGTTAGAGTGAATCGACGTATATTGAAACAATTAGCAAATTTACGTTCTGCATAATAAAATTTATTATTTGGGTCTGTGTACACGATAAGTAGTCGAAATATTGCTTCGCTTTTCATCTTTTCCGGTGGCAAAGTGTATCTAGTAGGTGCATAGGGCATGTCGAAATGAACAGTACCTACCTAGTCTCCAAAAGCGGCGGGAAAAAAAAAAAAAAATATAGGAAAACGTGAATTTTTACGTAAAATCGGTTTCGGTATTTCGTGTAAGTGGTGTAACTATAAATTAAATTACTGTAAATACATGCAAATGCCATTGATTGTCTATATTGGAATCAAAAACCATAACATTTTCAAAATATTTAGATTCATGTCGAGGTATTCGTTATATGCATACGAAATATTCGTTTTTTCTTAATTTTCTAAAAAATTTTCGCTCGGTCCAATTACCTACTTGAGAATGTAATACGCCTACAACGTTCCTCGCAAGTCGTTGGTGGAAATTATAAGAAAAAGTCTACCGTAAATTCACAATAGTTTTTCATGGGCGTCTGAAGTTAGAATTTTGTCGAAATTCGTAAAAATCACGAATATTTGAAAACTATTTTTTCATACAATCGTGTGTTTTTATTCGAAAATTGAATATGTATATACGATTCCAGTGGTTCGACCCTTGACCCAAATAAAAATCTTCAGGGAAAAAATTAAGTTAAAGAGTTGAAATTAATTAGTTTTAAGTCCATAGACATGAAAAACAAAATGTTCTAATTGTTTTCTATGGCTACAGTTATACTTATCACTTATATTATGAATTATTTTTTTCGTACTTAGTAATAATTTCTTATTTACTATGTACAAATAACTGCTGCAGGTATAACAATAATTTACAACACACTACTATATTAGTCATATATTTCTAAATTTTAAAATACATATTATAAACTATCAACACGATGAATACGAAAAGTATGATGGTATAGTTTATAATGGTTTTAAATAGGTACCTACTTTTCTCTTTTACTATAAAATTTAATAATAAAGTTTTCTTAAATTAGTCATTGACAAAATGATTTAATTCACAAACATAAGTCCACAGTGTGTAGGTATAGTTTTCTTTTGGTTAAATAAAGTAACTAAAATTACTTTCTGATTGGGGGGGGGGAAGTAGGTAAAATAAGTACACAAATTAAACGAAATAGGTACCTATCAGAATACACCTAACTTAAAAGTGTTCATCAGTTATGTCCATTGTTGATAGTTGAAGAATTTTAATAACAGCCACTGAAGCTTTTTGGTAATTGCATACTCTTTTTTCAAAGAAGTGTGTCTTTCCTCGTTGCAAATGGGAACGGGCTTGACTACCTGTAAACCAATAATTTACATATTTATATTCAATTTGATAATTAATATAACTATGATCATTTTTTATCAATTTTTACTATAAACATACAATTGAACATTTAATACATTTTTAACTACAAAATAAATTGCAGGTTGTAGATGAATTTTGTCCAAGTGTGAACTTTAAATGCTCATGAAAAATTGTGGCTATGTATCCCTTACATTTGTGAACAGATATTATAGAAACTATTATAATAGGATGCCCGTATTACATTTTAAAACTCTTTGGCATAGCAATAAAATTTATATTATTAATAATTTTGAAAACAAAACAAATCGAAAAAATGTAAATGTATTATCATCATAACTAGGTGAAAAAGAGTAAAATTGTATGGTGTATAAAAAATGCTAATAGGAACATTCGGCAGACAAATCATGTATCTATACCTAGGGATTTTTTTTTTCTCACACTCATAAAACAAAATCAATTTTTCCTTAATTATCTTTTTGTTTTTCCCGATGTAAAAAACTATAAAAACCTATAAACAATATTCTCACCTTTAAGTTTCATAATTCGCTCCAACATTGTATTGTTTCATCTGAGTAGGTAGAATTATCTCCAAGGAAGTCAACGTCTGAAAAATTGTCAATACATTGGCTACCTATTTCCTTGCACGTGGTATTTGCATATGTTTCAGTGTTGAAAACCATAATAAGTATTATACATTGTATGAACTAAAAACAATAAACTATGAAGTAACTTTTGGTTTTGGCAAACATTTAAAATTGGATACTTGTGTGATATACTTACACATGTGTGTGTGAATTTGACATTATTGAGTATCTAAGGCTTTTCTAGGCGAATTAAAATAATCATCAACTGTACGGCCTCCAAATCCTTTATTGGTCTGTTAATTTTCTTCTAACTCGTCGTTGGAGAAATATCATTTTCTGAAAATGTCAAGTTGTAAAAAACAAAAATACATAAATAGGTACCAAATTCATGGATTATGTTAAATGATTTTACCTCTTAGATGCGATTTACTAGTCGTGCTCAGAGTAGTACCAATTTTACTGTAAAGTACTAACATTTTTTTTTACTTCTCTATCCCAGACAAGTGGTTTGGATTATGTTTTGAGACAGCCTCTGACCATATTTACTAATTTACTGGGCATTGTTTACAATCACTAATAATTGAGAAATGATTACCGCTGCAGATTCTATGCCAGGTAGAAATCGTGATAATTCGAACATTTGTTGCCATTATTTCCTTTTATTTCATTGATTTTTTTGGAAATCTACCTATATTTGTAAACAAATTAGCAAATTAGACTGACTCCACAGTATTAAGATATATAATCAGTACAACTAGAAAATAATACTTACAATTGAAAATTAACTTAATGTGGCGAGGCGATGCATTGGATGTTTTACTAAAAAGAATACACTTATCCATGGTGATTTTGTACCAAAATTTATGAATAGCACTCTGTACCTACGACTGTAGTTCTGTAGTCTGTATTTTTGTTCGAATTTCAAATAATCGAGACTCGCGAGTGATTCAAATTTAAAGTCTGAATCGAAAAAATAATAATATTATCATGTTGTTGTTTATTTGATAACAATTATTACTATTTTGTGGTAAATAGTGATAAGACAGAATCGCGGGAAGTAAAATATTACGAAATTTCGTGAACGATGCAGCTACCTATACGAACCACGATTTAAGACGTAACACGGGCATTTTACTGTCTCCGTCATATATAGCAAAGTTTACGATCAGCAGATCACATTTAGCGTCGTCAGTTCAAAAGTTAGAGTGAATCGACGTATATTGAAACAATTAGCAAATTTACGTTCTGCATAATAAAATTTATTATTTGGGTCTGTGTACACGATAAGTAGTCGAAATATTGCTTCGCTTTTCATCTTTTCCGGTGGCAAAGTGTATCTAGTAGGTGCATAGGGCATGTCGAAATGAACAGTACCTACCTAGTCTCCAAAAGCGGCGGGAAAAACGAAAAAAAAATATAGGAAAACGTGAATTTTTACGTAAAATCGGTTTCGGTATTTCGTGTAAGTGGTGTAACTATAAATTAAATTACTGTAAATACATGCAAATGCCATTGATTGTCTATATTGGAATCAAAAACCATAACATTTTCAAAATATTTAGATTCATGTCGAGGTATTCGTTATATGCATACGAAATATTCGTTTTTTCTTAATTTTCTAAAAAATTTTCGCTCGGTCCAATTACCTACTTGAGAATGTAATACGCCTACAACGTTCCTCGCAAGTCGTTGGTGGAAATTATAAGAAAAAGTCTACCGTAAATTCACAATAGTTTTTCATGGGCGTCTGAAGTTAGAATTTTGTCGAAATTCGTAAAAATCACGAATATTTGAAAACTATTTTTTCATACAATCGTGTGTTTTTATTCGAAAATTGAATATGTATATACGATTCCAGTGGTTCGACCCTTGACCCAAATAAAAATCTTCAGGGAAAAAATTAAGTTAAAGAGTTGAAATTAATTAGTTTTAAGTCCATAGACATGAAAAACAAAATGTTCTAATTGTTTTCTATGGCTACAGTTATACTTATCACTTATATTATGAATTATTTTTTTCGTACTTAGTAATAATTTCTTATTTACTATGTACAAATAACTGCTGCAGGTATAACAATAATTTACAACACACTACTATATTAGTCATATATTTCTAAATTTTAAAATACATATTATAAACTATCAACACGATGAATACGAAAAGTATGATGGTATAGTTTATAATGGTTTTAAATAGGTACCTACTTTTCTCTTTTACTATAAAATTTAATAATAAAGTTTTCTTAAATTAGTCATTGACAAAATGATTTAATTCACAAACATAAGTCCACAGTGTGTAGGTATAGTTTTCTTTTGGTTAAATAAAGTAACTAAAATTACTTTCTGATTGGGGGGGGGGGGGGGGAAGTAGGTAAAATAAGTACACAAATTAAACGAAATAGGTACCTATCAGAATACACCTAACTTAAAAGTGTTCATCAGTTATGTCCATTGTTGATAGTTGAAGAATTTTAATAACAGCCACTGAAGCTTTTTGGTAATTGCATACTCTTTTTTCAAAGAAGTGTGTCTTTCCTCGTTGCAAATGGAACGGGCTTGACTACCTGTAAACCAATAATTTACATATTTATATTCAATTTGATAATTAATATAACTATGATCATTTTTTATCAATTTTTACTATAAACATACAATTGAACATTTAATACATTTTTAACTACAAAATAAATTGCAGGTTGTAGATGAATTTTGTCCAAGTGTGAACTTTAAATGCTCAAGAAAAATTGTGGCTATGTATCCCTTACATTTGTGAACAGATATTATAGAAACTATTATAATAGGATGCCCGTATTACATTTTAAAACTCTTTGGCATAGCAATAAAATTTATATTATTAATAATTTTGAAAACAAAACAAATCGAAAAAATGTAAATGTATTATCATCATAACTAGGTGAAAAAGAGTAAAATTGTATGGTGTATAAAAAATGCTAATAGGAACATTCGGCAGACAAATCATGTATCTATACCTAGGGATTTTTTTTTTCTCACACTCATAAAACAAAATCAATTTTTCCTTAATTATCTTTTTGTTTTTCCCGATGTAAAAAACTATAAAAACCTATAAACAATATTCTCACCTTTAAGTTTCATAATTCGCTCCAACATTGTATTGTTTCATCTGAGTAGGTAGAATTATCTCCAAGGAAGTCAACGTCTGAAAAATTGTCAATACATTGGCTACCTATTTCCTTGCACGTGGTATTTGCATATGTTTCAGTGTTGAAAACCATAATAAGTATTATACATTGTATGAACTAAAAACAATAAACTATGAAGTAACTTTTGGTTTTGGCAAACATTTAAAATTGGATACTTGTGTGATATACTTACACATGTGTGTGTGAATTTGACATTATTGAGTATCTAAGGCTTTTCTAGGCGAATTAAAATAATCATCAACTGTACGGCCTCCAAATCCTTTATTGGTCTGTTAATTTTCTTCTAACTCGTCGTTGGAGAAATATCATTTTCTGAAAATGTCAAGTTGTAAAAAAAAAAAATACATAAATAGGTACCAAATTCATGGATTATGTTAAATGATTTTACCTCTTAGATGCGATTTACTAGTCGTGCTCAGAGTAGTACCAATTTTACTGTAAAGTACTAACATTTTTTTTTACTTCTCTATCCCAGACAAGTGGTTTGGATTATGTTTTGAGACAGCCTCTGACCATATTTACTAATTTACTGGGCATTGTTTACAATCACTAATAATTGAGAAATGATTACCGCTGCAGATTCTATGCCAGGTAGAAATCGTGATAATTCGAACATTTGTTGCCATTATTTCCTTTTATTTCATTGATTTTTTTGGAAATCTACCTATATTTGTAAACAAATTAGCAAATTAGACTGACTCCACAGTATTAAGATATATAATCAGTACAACTAGAAAATAATACTTACAATTGAAAATTAACTTAATGTGGCGAGGCGATGCATTGGATGTTTTACTAAAAAGAATACACTTATCCATGGTGATTTTGTACCAAAATTTATGAATAGCACTCTGTACCTACGACTGTAGTTCTGTAGTCTGTATTTTTGTTCGAATTTCAAATAATCGAGACTCGCGAGTGATTCAAATTTAAAGTCTGAATCGAAAAAATAATAATATTATCATGTTGTTGTTTATTTGATAACAATTATTACTATTTTGTGGTAAATAGTGATAAGACAGAATCGCGGGAAGTAAAATATTACGAAATTTCGTGAACGATGCAGCTACCTATACGAACCACGATTTAAGACGTAACCAGAGGCGTACTGGGAGGTATCCGGCCCAGTGGGAATACGGGGTTACCGGCCCAAATATAAGTTAAATATAATCCCCTCCCTCCTAAAAAAAGTATACATATTTTCTTGAAATCTTTAATCACTTCTATATTATAATAAAATATATTGCTAATGTCTTGTAACTAAAAATGTTATTTATATTAGAAGGCAAATACTGTAACATACTAATCAACAAATAGTCATTATTAGGCTAGGAATCAATATCAATATCTCTAATTAAATCATGCTCGTTTTGTTACTATAGCAGTAGAATTCCAATCACACTAAAATTTAAAAAAATATAATTATATGCTAAATAGAAAATGCTTATAATAAATAATTTAATAATTTAATTGTCAATAATGTTAAAAACATTAGGTAGGTAGGTACCAATGATTTTTCTGTGGCTGTGCCTGCTTGATTTTTAGTCGCAGTAAATGCTAAACTTGAATCAATATCTCTTATTAAATCATGCTCGTTTTGAACTATAGCAGTAGAATTCCTATCACACTAAAATTTAACAAATATATAATAACATGCTAAATAGAAAAGGCTTATAATAAATAATTAACACATTTTTATTCTTTTTTTTTTTAAGTTGAATTATTTTAATTTATTTTTATTTAATTTAATTATTAAGAAACTTACTAATAACTTCTCTGCAGCTATATTGTTTTGATCACACTAAAATGTAAACAAATATAAACCTAATTAATATGCTAATATTAATACTAATGTATACTAAATATTTTTACATTAGGTAGGTAAATGTGTAAATTAAAATTATAAAATAAATACATACTGGATTTTCATTATTCGACTCATTACCACTAGGTTTTGATTTCTTAAATAGGTACAACTAATATGTTTTGACATGATTGGGCTGCAATTTGTAATTAAAATTTTTTTTTCGCGTCCTTTGGCAGCTCCACCTTTTGGCTTTTTAGAATTCATTATTTAAAATTTTTACAAACAAAAATAAAAAGCGTAAATATATCCAATATAAGGAACGACCCACTATTATAATAATATATGTCTTAATACAGACTAGTAGACCATACTAGATAAGAATACTATTATAGACAAGACTAAAGTTTGTAATGTGTAGCGTTTGTACTTGAGCAGCAGTGTGCACGACGTCACTTCGTCACTTCGTCACTCGTCAGTCAGCAATCGGAAATTCTGAACTCGCGTAAAAATAATTATTAATTGTTATATTTTGGATGTTTATGGTATATCTATTATCTATGCTCACCCACACTGATATGATTTTACACATTTACATAAATGTACAATAAACACTAGAACACAAATACACAATACTACAAAAAACCCGTCAGCCACCACCCGGCGACCAAACGATGACCTGCATTTAAATGGAATTATTATCCATATTACATTGTTATTTGTTTATTAAAAGTTATAAATAGAAGTATCACCGTACCAAGCTGAATTAAATGTATATTTTCATTATTTTGTGTTAATAAAAACTTGCATTTATAACCATTTTATAATATAAGATAAACATAATAGACTTATTTTGATATAATTATTATTATTTTATTTTAGTTAAAATATTTAAATTTTAAATTTACATGGTTCGGCCCGGCGGCCTTAGAAAGCCTGCGGCCCAGTAGGACTTTTCCTACCGTCCCACCTGGCCAGTCCGCCTCTGGACGTAACACGGGCATTTTACTGTCTCCGTCTTATATAGCAAAGTTTACGATCAGCAGATCACATTTAGCATCGTCAGTTCAAAAGTTAGAGTGAATCGACGTATATTGAAACAATTAGCAAATTTACGTTCTGCATAATAAAATTTATTATTTGGGTCTGTGTACACGATAAGTAGTCGAAATATTGCTTCGCTTTTCATCTTTTCCGGTGGCAAAGTGTATCTAGTAGGTGCATAGGGCATGTCGAAATGAACAGTACCTACCTAGTCTCCAAAAGCGGCGGGAAAAACGAAAAAAAAATATAGGAAAACGTGAATTTTTACGTAAAATCGGTTTCGGTATTTCGTGTAAGTGGTGTAACTATAAATTAAATTACTGTAAATACATGCAAATGCCATTGATTGTCTATATTGGAATCAAAAACCATAACATTTTCAAAATATTTAGATTCATGTCGAGGTATTCGTTATATGCATACGAAATATTCGTTTTTTCTTAATTTTCTAAAAAATTTTCGCTCGGTCCAATTACCTACTTGAGAATGTAATACGCCTACAACGTTCCTCGCAAGTCGTTGGTGGAAATTATAAGAAAAAGTCTACCGTAAATTCACAATAGTTTTTCATGGGCGTCTGAAGTTAGAATTTTGTCGAAATTCGTAAAAATCACGAATATTTGAAAACTATTTTTTCATACAATCGTGTGTTTTTATTCGAAAATTGAATATGTATATACGATTCCAGTGGTTCGACCCTTGACCCAAATAAAAATCTTCAGGGAAAAAATTAAGTTAAAGAGTTGAAATTAATTAGTTTTAAGTCCATAGACATGAAAAACAAAATGTTCTAATTGTTTTCTATGGCTACAGTTATACTTATCACTTATATTATGAATTATTTTTTTCGTACTTAGTAATAATTTCTTATTTACTATGTACAAATAACTGCTGCAGGTATAACAATAATTTACAACACACTACTATATTAGTCATATATTTCTAAATTTTAAAATACATATTATAAACTATCAACACGATGAATACGAAAAGTATGATGGTATAGTTTATAATGGTTTTAAATAGGTACCTACTTTTCTCTTTTACTATAAAATTTAATAATAAAGTTTTCTTAAATTAGTCATTGACAAAATGATTTAATTCACAAACATAAGTCCACAGTGTGTAGGTATAGTTTTCTTTTGGTTAAATAAAGTAACTAAAATTACTTTCTGATTGGGGGGGGGGGGGAAGTAGGTAAAATAAGTACACAAATTAAACGAAATAGGTACCTATCAGAATACACCTAACTTAAAAGTGTTCATCAGTTATGTCCATTGTTGATAGTTGAAGAATTTTAATAACAGCCACTGAAGCTTTTTGGTAATTGCATACTCTTTTTTCAAAGAAGTGTGTCTTTCCTCGTTGCAAATGGGAACGGGCTTGACTACCTGTAAACCAATAATTTACATATTTATATTCAATTTGATAATTAATATAACTATGATCATTTTTTATCAATTTTTACTATAAACATACAATTGAACATTTAATACATTTTTAACTACAAAATAAATTGCAGGTTGTAGATGAATTTTGTCCAAGTGTGAACTTTAAATGCTCAAGAAAAATTGTGGCTATGTATCCCTTACATTTGTGAACAGATATTATAGAAACTATTATAATAGGATGCCCGTATTACATTTTAAAACTCTTTGGCATAGCAATAAAATTTATATTATTAATAATTTTGAAAACAAAACAAATCGAAAAAATGTAAATGTATTATCATCATAACTAGGTGAAAAAGAGTAAAATTGTATGGTGTATAAAAAATGCTAATAGGAACATTCGGCAGACAAATCATGTATCTATACCTAGGGATTTTTTTTTTCTCACACTCATAAAACAAAATCAATTTTTCCTTAATTATCTTTTTGTTTTTCCCGATGTAAAAAACTATAAAAACCTATAAACAATATTCTCACCTTTAAGTTTCATAATTCGCTCCAACATTGTATTGTTTCATCTGAGTAGGTAGAATTATCTCCAAGGAAGTCAACGTCTGAAAAATTGTCAATACATTGGCTACCTATTTCCTTGCACGTGGTATTTGCATATGTTTCAGTGTTGAAAACCATAATAAGTATTATACATTGTATGAACTAAAAACAATAAACTATGAAGTAACTTTTGGTTTTGGCAAACATTTAAAATTGGATACTTGTGTGATATACTTACACATGTGTGTGTGAATTTGACATTATTGAGTATCTAAGGCTTTTCTAGGCGAATTAAAATAATCATCAACTGTACGGCCTCCAAATCCTTTATTGGTCTGTTAATTTTCTTCTAACTCGTCGTTGGAGAAATATCATTTTCTGAAAATGTCAAGTTGTAAAAAAAAAAATACATAAATAGGTACCAAATTCATGGATTATGTTAAATGATTTTACCTCTTAGATGCGATTTACTAGTCGTGCTCAGAGTAGTACCAATTTTACTGTAAAGTACTAACATTTTTTTTTACTTCTCTATCCCAGACAAGTGGTTTGGATTATGTTTTGAGACAGCCTCTGACCATATTTACTAATTTACTGGGCATTGTTTACAATCACTAATAATTGAGAAATGATTACCGCTGCAGATTCTATGCCAGGTAGAAATCGTGATAATTCGAACATTTGTTGCCATTATTTCCTTTTATTTCATTGATTTTTTTGGAAATCTACCTATATTTGTAAACAAATTAGCAAATTAGACTGACTCCACAGTATTAAGATATATAATCAGTACAACTAGAAAATAATACTTACAATTGAAAATTAACTTAATGTGGCGAGGCGATGCATTGGATGTTTTACTAAAAAGAATACACTTATCCATGGTGATTTTGTACCAAAATTTATGAATAGCACTCTGTACCTACGACTGTAGTTCTGTAGTCTGTATTTTTGTTCGAATTTCAAATAATCGAGACTCGCGAGTGATTCAAATTTAAAGTCTGAATCGAAAAAATAATAATATTATCATGTTGTTGTTTATTTGATAACAATTATTACTATTTTGTGGTAAATAGTGATAAGACAGAATCGCGGGAAGTAAAATATTACGAAATTTCGTGAACGATGCAGCTACCTATACGAACCACGATTTAAGACGTAACCAGAGGCGTACTGGGAGGTATCCGGCCCAGTGGGAATACGGGGTTACCGGCCCAAATATAAGTTAAATATAATCCCCTCCCTCCTAAAAAAAGTATACATATTTTCTTGAAATCTTTAATCACTTCTATATTATAATAAAATATATTGCTAATGTCTTGTAACTAAAAATGTTATTTATATTAGAAGGCAAATACTGTAACATACTAATCAACAAATAGTCATTATTAGGCTAGGAATCAATATCAATATCTCTAATTAAATCATGCTCGTTTTGTTACTATAGCAGTAGAATTCCAATCACACTAAAATTTAAAAAAATATAATTATATGCTAAATAGAAAATGCTTATAATAAATAATTTAATAATTTAATTGTCAATAATGTTAAAAACATTAGGTAGGTAGGTACCAATGATTTTTCTGTGGCTGTGCCTGCTTGATTTTTAGTCGCAGTAAATGCTAAACTTGAATCAATATCTCTTATTAAATCATGCTCGTTTTGAACTATAGCAGTAGAATTCCTATCACACTAAAATTTAACAAATATATAATAACATGCTAAATAGAAAAGGCTTATAATAAATAATTAACACATTTTTATTCTTTTTTTTTTTAAGTTGAATTATTTTAATTTCTTTTTATTTAATTTAATTATTAAGAAACTTACTAATAACTTCTCTGCAGCTATATTGTTTTGATCACACTAAAATGTAAACAAATATAAACCTAATTAATATGCTAATATTAATACTAATGTATACTAAATATTTTTACATTAGGTAGGTAAATGTGTAAATTAAAATTATAAAATAAATACATACTGGATTTTCATTATTCGACTCATTACCACTAGGTTTTGATTTCTTAAATAGGTACAACTAATATGTTTTGACATGATTGGGCTGCAATTTGTAATTAAAATTTTTTTTTCGCGTCCTTTGGCAGCTCCACCTTTTGGCTTTTTAGAATTCATTATTTAAAATTTTTACAAACAAAAATAAAAAGCGTAAATATATCCAATATAAGGAACGACCCACTATTATAATAATATATGTCTTAATACAGACTAGTAGACCATACTAGATAAGAATACTATTATAGACAAGACTAAAGTTTGTAATGTGTAGCGTTTGTACTTGAGCAGCAGTGTGCACGACGTCACTTCGTCACTTCGTCACTCGTCAGTCAGCAATCGGAAATTCTGAACTCGCGTAAAAATAATTATTAATTGTTATATTTTGGATGTTTATGGTATATCTATTATCTATGCTCACCCACACTGATATGATTTTACACATTTACATAAATGTACAATAAACACTAGAACACAAATACACAATACTACAAAAAACCCGTCAGCCACCACCCGGCGACCAAACGATGACCTGCATTTAAATGGAATTATTATCCATATTACATTGTTATTTGTTTATTAAAAGTTATAAATAGAAGTATCACCGTACCAAGCTGAATTAAATGTATATTTTCATTATTTTGTGTTAATAAAAACTTGCATTTATAACCATTTTATAATATAAGATAAACATAATAGACTTATTTTGATATAATTATTATTATTTTATTTTAGTTAAAATATTTAAATTTTAAATTTACATGGTTCGGCCCGGCGGCCTTAGAAAGCCTGCGGCCCAGTAGGACTTTTCCTACCGTCCCACCTGGCCAGTCCGCCTCTGGACGTAACACGGGCATTTTACTGTCTCCGTCTTATATAGCAAAGTTTACGATCAGCAGATCACATTTAGCATCGTCAGTTCAAAAGTTAGAGTGAATCGACGTATATTGAAACAATTAGCAAATTTACGTTCTGCATAATAAAATTTATTATTTGGGTCTGTGTACACGATAAGTAGTCGAAATATTGCTTCGCTTTTCATCTTTTCCGGTGGCAAAGTGTATCTAGTAGGTGCATAGGGCATGTCGAAATGAACAGTACCTACCTAGTCTCCAAAAGCGGCGGGAAAAAAAAAAAAAAATATAGGAAAACGTGAATTTTTACGTAAAATCGGTTTCGGTATTTCGTGTAAGTGGTGTAACTATAAATTAAATTACTGTAAATACATGCAAATGCCATTGATTGTCTATATTGGAATCAAAAACCATAACATTTTCAAAATATTTAGATTCATGTCGAGGTATTCGTTATATGCATACGAAATATTCGTTTTTTCTTAATTTTCTAAAAAATTTTCGCTCGGTCCAATTACCTACTTGAGAATGTAATACGCCTACAACGTTCCTCGCAAGTCGTTGGTGGAAATTATAAGAAAAAGTCTACCGTAAATTCACAATAGTTTTTCATGGGCGTCTGAAGTTAGAATTTTGTCGAAATTCGTAAAAATCACGAATATTTGAAAACTATTTTTTCATACAATCGTGTGTTTTTATTCGAAAATTGAATATGTATATACGATTCCAGTGGTTCGACCCTTGACCCAAATAAAAATCTTCAGGGAAAAAATTAAGTTAAAGAGTTGAAATTAATTAGTTTTAAGTCCATAGACATGAAAAACAAAATGTTCTAATTGTTTTCTATGGCTACAGTTATACTTATCACTTATATTATGAATTATTTTTTTCGTACTTAGTAATAATTTCTTATTTACTATGTACAAATAACTGCTGCAGGTATAACAATAATTTACAACACACTACTATATTAGTCATATATTTCTAAATTTTAAAATACATATTATAAACTATCAACACGATGAATACGAAAAGTATGATGGTATAGTTTATAATGGTTTTAAATAGGTACCTACTTTTCTCTTTTACTATAAAATTTAATAATAAAGTTTTCTTAAATTAGTCATTGACAAAATGATTTAATTCACAAACATAAGTCCACAGTGTGTAGGTATAGTTTTCTTTTGGTTAAATAAAGTAACTAAAATTACTTTCTGATTGGGGGGGGGGAAGTAGGTAAAATAAGTACACAAATTAAACGAAATAGGTACCTATCAGAATACACCTAACTTAAAAGTGTTCATCAGTTATGTCCATTGTTGATAGTTGAAGAATTTTAATAACAGCCACTGAAGCTTTTTGGTAATTGCATACTCTTTTTTCAAAGAAGTGTGTCTTTCCTCGTTGCAAATGGGAACGGGCTTGACTACCTGTAAACCAATAATTTACATATTTATATTCAATTTGATAATTAATATAACTATGATCATTTTTTATCAATTTTTACTATAAACATACAATTGAACATTTAATACATTTTTAACTACAAAATAAATTGCAGGTTGTAGATGAATTTTGTCCAAGTGTGAACTTTAAATGCTCATGAAAAATTGTGGCTATGTATCCCTTACATTTGTGAACAGATATTATAGAAACTATTATAATAGGATGCCCGTATTACATTTTAAAACTCTTTGGCATAGCAATAAAATTTATATTATTAATAATTTTGAAAACAAAACAAATCGAAAAAATGTAAATGTATTATCATCATAACTAGGTGAAAAAGAGTAAAATTGTATGGTGTATAAAAAATGCTAATAGGAACATTCGGCAGACAAATCATGTATCTATACCTAGGGATTTTTTTTTTTCTCACACTCATAAAACAAAATCAATTTTTCCTTAATTATCTTTTTGTTTTTCCCGATGTAAAAAACTATAAAAACCTATAAACAATATTCTCACCTTTAAGTTTCATAATTCGCTCCAACATTGTATTGTTTCATCTGAGTAGGTAGAATTATCTCCAAGGAAGTCAACGTCTGAAAAATTGTCAATACATTGGCTACCTATTTCCTTGCACGTGGTATTTGCATATGTTTCAGTGTTGAAAACCATAATAAGTATTATACATTGTATGAACTAAAAACAATAAACTATGAAGTAACTTTTGGTTTTGGCAAACATTTAAAATTGGATACTTGTGTGATATACTTACACATGTGTGTGTGAATTTGACATTATTGAGTATCTAAGGCTTTTCTAGGCGAATTAAAATAATCATCAACTGTACGGCCTCCAAATCCTTTATTGGTCTGTTAATTTTCTTCTAACTCGTCGTTGGAGAAATATCATTTTCTGAAAATGTCAAGTTGTAAAAAACAAAAATACATAAATAGGTACCAAATTCATGGATTATGTTAAATGATTTTACCTCTTAGATGCGATTTACTAGTCGTGCTCAGAGTAGTACCAATTTTACTGTAAAGTACTAACATTTTTTTTTACTTCTCTATCCCAGACAAGTGGTTTGGATTATGTTTTGAGACAGCCTCTGACCATATTTACTAATTTACTGGGCATTGTTTACAATCACTAATAATTGAGAAATGATTACCGCTGCAGATTCTATGCCAGGTAGAAATCGTGATAATTCGAACATTTGTTGCCATTATTTCCTTTTATTTCATTGATTTTTTTGGAAATCTACCTATATTTGTAAACAAATTAGCAAATTAGACTGACTCCACAGTATTAAGATATATAATCAGTACAACTAGAAAATAATACTTACAATTGAAAATTAACTTAATGTGGCGAGGCGATGCATTGGATGTTTTACTAAAAAGAATACACTTATCCATGGTGATTTTGTACCAAAATTTATGAATAGCACTCTGTACCTACGACTGTAGTTCTGTAGTCTGTATTTTTGTTCGAATTTCAAATAATCGAGACTCGCGAGTGATTCAAATTTAAAGTCTGAATCGAAAAAATAATAATATTATCATGTTGTTGTTTATTTGATAACAATTATTACTATTTTGTGGTAAATAGTGATAAGACAGAATCGCGGGAAGTAAAATATTACGAAATTTCGTGAACGATGCAGCTACCTATACGAACCACGATTTAAGACGTAACACGGGCATTTTACTGTCTCCGTCATATATAGCAAAGTTTACGATCAGCAGATCACATTTAGCGTCGTCAGTTCAAAAGTTAGAGTGAATCGACGTATATTGAAACAATTAGCAAATTTACGTTCTGCATAATAAAATTTATTATTTGGGTCTGTGTACACGATAAGTAGTCGAAATATTGCTTCGCTTTTCATCTTTTCCGGTGGCAAAGTGTATCTAGTAGGTGCATAGGGCATGTCGAAATGAACAGTACCTACCTAGTCTCCAAAAGCGGCGGGAAAAAAAAAAAAAAATATAGGAAAACGTGAATTTTTACGTAAAATCGGTTTCGGTATTTCGTGTAAGTGGTGTAACTATAAATTAAATTACTGTAAATACATGCAAATGCCATTGATTGTCTATATTGGAATCAAAAACCATAACATTTTCAAAATATTTAGATTCATGTCGAGGTATTCGTTATATGCATACGAAATATTCGTTTTTTCTTAATTTTCTAAAAAATTTTCGCTCGGTCCAATTACCTACTTGAGAATGTAATACGCCTACAACGTTCCTCGCAAGTCGTTGGTGGAAATTATAAGAAAAAGTCTACCGTAAATTCACAATAGTTTTTCATGGGCGTCTGAAGTTAGAATTTTGTCGAAATTCGTAAAAATCACGAATATTTGAAAACTATTTTTTCATACAATCGTGTGTTTTTATTCGAAAATTGAATATGTATATACGATTCCAGTGGTTCGACCCTTGACCCAAATAAAAATCTTCAGGGAAAAAATTAAGTTAAAGAGTTGAAATTAATTAGTTTTAAGTCCATAGACATGAAAAACAAAATGTTCTAATTGTTTTCTATGGCTACAGTTATACTTATCACTTATATTATGAATTATTTTTTTCGTACTTAGTAATAATTTCTTATTTACTATGTACAAATAACTGCTGCAGGTATAACAATAATTTACAACACACTACTATATTAGTCATATATTTCTAAATTTTAAAATACATATTATAAACTATCAACACGATGAATACGAAAAGTATGATGGTATAGTTTATAATGGTTTTAAATAGGTACCTACTTTTCTCTTTTACTATAAAATTTAATAATAAAGTTTTCTTAAATTAGTCATTGACAAAATGATTTAATTCACAAACATAAGTCCACAGTGTGTAGGTATAGTTTTCTTTTGGTTAAATAAAGTAACTAAAATTACTTTCTGATTGGGGGGGGGGGGGAAGTAGGTAAAATAAGTACACAAATTAAACGAAATAGGTACCTATCAGAATACACCTAACTTAAAAGTGTTCATCAGTTATGTCCATTGTTGATAGTTGAAGAATTTTAATAACAGCCACTGAAGCTTTTTGGTAATTGCATACTCTTTTTTCAAAGAAGTGTGTCTTTCCTCGTTGCAAATGGGAACGGGCTTGACTACCTGTAAACCAATAATTTACATATTTATATTCAATTTGATAATTAATATAACTATGATCATTTTTTATCAATTTTTACTATAAACATACAATTGAACATTTAATACATTTTTAACTACAAAATAAATTGCAGGTTGTAGATGAATTTTGTCCAAGTGTGAACTTTAAATGCTCAAGAAAAATTGTGGCTATGTATCCCTTACATTTGTGAACAGATATTATAGAAACTATTATAATAGGATGCCCGTATTACATTTTAAAACTCTTTGGCATAGCAATAAAATTTATATTATTAATAATTTTGAAAACAAAACAAATCGAAAAAATGTAAATGTATTATCATCATAACTAGGTGAAAAAGAGTAAAATTGTATGGTGTATAAAAAATGCTAATAGGAACATTCGGCAGACAAATCATGTATCTATACCTAGGGATTTTTTTTTTCTCACACTCATAAAACAAAATCAATTTTTCCTTAATTATCTTTTTGTTTTTCCCGATGTAAAAAACTATAAAAACCTATAAACAATATTCTCACCTTTAAGTTTCATAATTCGCTCCAACATTGTATTGTTTCATCTGAGTAGGTAGAATTATCTCCAAGGAAGTCAACGTCTGAAAAATTGTCAATACATTGGCTACCTATTTCCTTGCACGTGGTATTTGCATATGTTTCAGTGTTGAAAACCATAATAAGTATTATACATTGTATGAACTAAAAACAATAAACTATGAAGTAACTTTTGGTTTTGGCAAACATTTAAAATTGGATACTTGTGTGATATACTTACACATGTGTGTGTGAATTTGACATTATTGAGTATCTAAGGCTTTTCTAGGCGAATTAAAATAATCATCAACTGTACGGCCTCCAAATCCTTTATTGGTCTGTTAATTTTCTTCTAACTCGTCGTTGGAGAAATATCATTTTCTGAAAATGTCAAGTTGTAAAAAACAAAAATACATAAATAGGTACCAAATTCATGGATTATGTTAAATGATTTTACCTCTTAGATGCGATTTACTAGTCGTGCTCAGAGTAGTACCAATTTTACTGTAAAGTACTAACATTTTTTTTTACTTCTCTATCCCAGACAAGTGGTTTGGATTATGTTTTGAGACAGCCTCTGACCATATTTACTAATTTACTGGGCATTGTTTACAATCACTAATAATTGAGAAATGATTACCGCTGCAGATTCTATGCCAGGTAGAAATCGTGATAATTCGAACATTTGTTGCCATTATTTCCTTTTATTTCATTGATTTTTTTGGAAATCTACCTATATTTGTAAACAAATTAGCAAATTAGACTGACTCCACAGTATTAAGATATATAATCAGTACAACTAGAAAATAATACTTACAATTGAAAATTAACTTAATGTGGCGAGGCGATGCATTGGATGTTTTACTAAAAAGAATACACTTATCCATGGTGATTTTGTACCAAAATTTATGAATAGCACTCTGTACCTACGACTGTAGTTCTGTAGTCTGTATTTTTGTTCGAATTTCAAATAATCGAGACTCGCGAGTGATTCAAATTTAAAGTCTGAATCGAAAAAATAATAATATTATCATGTTGTTGTTTATTTGATAACAATTATTACTATTTTGTGGTAAATAGTGATAAGACAGAATCGCGGGAAGTAAAATATTACGAAATTTCGTGAACGATGCAGCTACCTATACGAACCACGATTTAAGACGTAACACGGGCATTTTACTGTCTCCGTCTTATATAGCAAAGTTTACGATCAGCAGATCACATTTAGCGTCGTCAGTTCAAAAGTTAGAGTGAATCGACGTATATTGAAACAATTAGCAAATTTACGTTCTGCATAATAAAATTTATTATTTGGGTCTGTGTACACGATAAGTAGTCGAAATATTGCTTCGCTTTTCATCTTTTCCGGTGGCAAAGTGTATCTAGTAGGTGCATAGGGCATGTCGAAATGAACAGTACCTACCTAGTCTCCAAAAGCGGCGGGAAAAAAAAAAAAAAATATAGGAAAACGTGAATTTTTACGTAAAATCGGTTTCGGTATTTCGTGTAAGTGGTGTAACTATAAATTAAATTACTGTAAATACATGCAAATGCCATTGATTGTCTATATTGGAATCAAAAACCATAACATTTTCAAAATATTTAGATTCATGTCGAGGTATTCGTTATATGCATACGAAATATTCGTTTTTTCTTAATTTTCTAAAAAATTTTCGCTCGGTCCAATTACCTACTTGAGAATGTAATACGCCTACAACGTTCCTCGCAAGTCGTTGGTGGAAATTATAAGAAAAAGTCTACCGTAAATTCACAATAGTTTTTCATGGGCGTCTGAAGTTAGAATTTTGTCGAAATTCGTAAAAATCACGAATATTTGAAAACTATTTTTTCATACAATCGTGTGTTTTTATTCGAAAATTGAATATGTATATACGATTCCAGTGGTTCGACCCTTGACCCAAATAAAAATCTTCAGGGAAAAAATTAAGTTAAAGAGTTGAAATTAATTAGTTTTAAGTCCATAGACATGAAAAACAAAATGTTCTAATTGTTTTCTATGGCTACAGTTATACTTATCACTTATATTATGAATTATTTTTTTCGTACTTAGTAATAATTTCTTATTTACTATGTACAAATAACTGCTGCAGGTATAACAATAATTTACAACACACTACTATATTAGTCATATATTTCTAAATTTTAAAATACATATTATAAACTATCAACACGATGAATACGAAAAGTATGATGGTATAGTTTATAATGGTTTTAAATAGGTACCTACTTTTCTCTTTTACTATAAAATTTAATAATAAAGTTTTCTTAAATTAGTCATTGACAAAATGATTTAATTCACAAACATAAGTCCACAGTGTGTAGGTATAGTTTTCTTTTGGTTAAATAAAGTAACTAAAATTACTTTCTGATTGGGGGGGGGGAAGTAGGTAAAATAAGTACACAAATTAAACGAAATAGGTACCTATCAGAATACACCTAACTTAAAAGTGTTCATCAGTTATGTCCATTGTTGATAGTTGAAGAATTTTAATAACAGCCACTGAAGCTTTTTGGTAATTGCATACTCTTTTTTCAAAGAAGTGTGTCTTTCCTCGTTGCAAATGGGAACGGGCTTGACTACCTGTAAACCAATAATTTACATATTTATATTCAATTTGATAATTAATATAACTATGATCATTTTTTATCAATTTTTACTATAAACATACAATTGAACATTTAATACATTTTTAACTACAAAATAAATTGCAGGTTGTAGATGAATTTTGTCCAAGTGTGAACTTTAAATGCTCAAGAAAAATTGTGGCTATGTATCCCTTACATTTGTGAACAGATATTATAGAAACTATTATAATAGGATGCCCGTATTACATTTTAAAACTCTTTGGCATAGCAATAAAATTTATATTATTAATAATTTTGAAAACAAAACAAATCGAAAAAATGTAAATGTATTATCATCATAACTAGGTGAAAAAGAGTAAAATTGTATGGTGTATAAAAAATGCTAATAGGAACATTCGGCAGACAAATCATGTATCTATACCTAGGGATTTTTTTTTCTCACACTCATAAAACAAAATCAATTTTTCCTTAATTATCTTTTTGTTTTTCCCGATGTAAAAAACTATAAAAACCTATAAACAATATTCTCACCTTTAAGTTTCATAATTCGCTCCAACATTGTATTGTTTCATCTGAGTAGGTAGAATTATCTCCAAGGAAGTCAACGTCTGAAAAATTGTCAATACATTGGCTACCTATTTCCTTGCACGTGGTATTTGCATATGTTTCAGTGTTGAAAACCATAATAAGTATTATACATTGTATGAACTAAAAACAATAAACTATGAAGTAACTTTTGGTTTTGGCAAACATTTAAAATTGGATACTTGTGTGATATACTTACACATGTGTGTGTGAATTTGACATTATTGAGTATCTAAGGCTTTTCTAGGCGAATTAAAATAATCATCAACTGTACGGCCTCCAAATCCTTTATTGGTCTGTTAATTTTCTTCTAACTCGTCGTTGGAGAAATATCATTTTCTGAAAATGTCAAGTTGTAAAAAACAAAAATACATAAATAGGTACCAAATTCATGGATTATGTTAAATGATTTTACCTCTTAGATGCGATTTACTAGTCGTGCTCAGAGTAGTACCAATTTTACTGTAAAGTACTAACATTTTTTTTTACTTCTCTATCCCAGACAAGTGGTTTGGATTATGTTTTGAGACAGCCTCTGACCATATTTACTAATTTACTGGGCATTGTTTACAATCACTAATAATTGAGAAATGATTACCGCTGCAGATTCTATGCCAGGTAGAAATCGTGATAATTCGAACATTTGTTGCCATTATTTCCTTTTATTTCATTGATTTTTTTGGAAATCTACCTATATTTGTAAACAAATTAGCAAATTAGACTGACTCCACAGTATTAAGATATATAATCAGTACAACTAGAAAATAATACTTACAATTGAAAATTAACTTAATGTGGCGAGGCGATGCATTGGATGTTTTACTAAAAAGAATACACTTATCCATGGTGATTTTGTACCAAAATTTATGAATAGCACTCTGTACCTACGACTGTAGTTCTGTAGTCTGTATTTTTGTTCGAATTTCAAATAATCGAGACTCGCGAGTGATTCAAATTTAAAGTCTGAATCGAAAAAATAATAATATTATCATGTTGTTGTTTATTTGATAACAATTATTACTATTTTGTGGTAAATAGTGATAAGACAGAATCGCGGGAAGTAAAATATTACGAAATTTCGTGAACGATGCAGCTACCTATACGAACCACGATTTAAGACGTAACCAGAGGCGTACTGGGAGGTATCCGGCCCAGTGGGAATACGGGGTTACCGGCCCAAATATAAGTTAAATATAATCCCCTCCCTCCTAAAAAAAGTATACATATTTTCTTGAAATCTTTAATCACTTCTATATTATAATAAAATATATTGCTAATGTCTTGTAACTAAAAATGTTATTTATATTAGAAGGCAAATACTGTAACATACTAATCAACAAATAGTCATTATTAGGCTAGGAATCAATATCAATATCTCTAATTAAATCATGCTCGTTTTGTTACTATAGCAGTAGAATTCCAATCACACTAAAATTTAAAAAAATATAATTATATGCTAAATAGAAAATGCTTATAATAAATAATTTAATAATTTAATTGTCAATAATGTTAAAAACATTAGGTAGGTAGGTACCAATGATTTTTCTGTGGCTGTGCCTGCTTGATTTTTAGTCGCAGTAAATGCTAAACTTGAATCAATATCTCTTATTAAATCATGCTCGTTTTGAACTATAGCAGTAGAATTCCTATCACACTAAAATTTAACAAATATATAATAACATGCTAAATAGAAAAGGCTTATAATAAATAATTAACACATTTTTATTCTTTTTTTTTTTAAGTTGAATTATTTTAATTTATTTTTATTTAATTTAATTATTAAGAAACTTACTAATAACTTCTCTGCAGCTATATTGTTTTGATCACACTAAAATGTAAACAAATATAAACCTAATTAATATGCTAATATTAATACTAATGTATACTAAATATTTTTACATTAGGTAGGTAAATGTGTAAATTAAAATTATAAAATAAATACATACTGGATTTTCATTATTCGACTCATTACCACTAGGTTTTGATTTCTTAAATAGGTACAACTAATATGTTTTGACATGATTGGGCTGCAATTTGTAATTAAAATTTTTTTTTCGCGTCCTTTGGCAGCTCCACCTTTTGGCTTTTTAGAATTCATTATTTAAAATTTTTACAAACAAAAATAAAAAGCGTAAATATATCCAATATAAGGAACGACCCACTATTATAATAATATATGTCTTAATACAGACTAGTAGACCATACTAGATAAGAATACTATTATAGACAAGACTAAAGTTTGTAATGTGTAGCGTTTGTACTTGAGCAGCAGTGTGCACGACGTCACTTCGTCACTTCGTCACTCGTCAGTCAGCAATCGGAAATTCTGAACTCGCGTAAAAATAATTATTAATTGTTATATTTTGGATGTTTATGGTATATCTATTATCTATGCTCACCCACACTGATATGATTTTACACATTTACATAAATGTACAATAAACACTAGAACACAAATACACAATACTACAAAAAACCCGTCAGCCACCACCCGGCGACCAAACGATGACCTGCATTTAAATGGAATTATTATCCATATTACATTGTTATTTGTTTATTAAAAGTTATAAATAGAAGTATCACCGTACCAAGCTGAATTAAATGTATATTTTCATTATTTTGTGTTAATAAAAACTTGCATTTATAACCATTTTATAATATAAGATAAACATAATAGACTTATTTTGATATAATTATTATTATTTTATTTTAGTTAAAATATTTAAATTTTAAATTTACATGGTTCGGCCCGGCGGCCTTAGAAAGCCTGCGGCCCAGTAGGACTTTTCCTACCGTCCCACCTGGCCAGTCCGCCTCTGGACGTAACACGGGCATTTTACTGTCTCCGTCTTATATAGCAAAGTTTACGATCAGCAGATCACATTTAGCATCGTCAGTTCAAAAGTTAGAGTGAATCGACGTATATTGAAACAATTAGCAAATTTACGTTCTGCATAATAAAATTTATTATTTGGGTCTGTGTACACGATAAGTAGTCGAAATATTGCTTCGCTTTTCATCTTTTCCGGTGGCAAAGTGTATCTAGTAGGTGCATAGGGCATGTCGAAATGAACAGTACCTACCTAGTCTCCAAAAGCGGCGGGAAAAAAAAAAAAAAATATAGGAAAACGTGAATTTTTACGTAAAATCGGTTTCGGTATTTCGTGTAAGTGGTGTAACTATAAATTAAATTACTGTAAATACATGCAAATGCCATTGATTGTCTATATTGGAATCAAAAACCATAACATTTTCAAAATATTTAGATTCATGTCGAGGTATTCGTTATATGCATACGAAATATTCGTTTTTTCTTAATTTTCTAAAAAATTTTCGCTCGGTCCAATTACCTACTTGAGAATGTAATACGCCTACAACGTTCCTCGCAAGTCGTTGGTGGAAATTATAAGAAAAAGTCTACCGTAAATTCACAATAGTTTTTCATGGGCGTCTGAAGTTAGAATTTTGTCGAAATTCGTAAAAATCACGAATATTTGAAAACTATTTTTTCATACAATCGTGTGTTTTTATTCGAAAATTGAATATGTATATACGATTCCAGTGGTTCGACCCTTGACCCAAATAAAAATCTTCAGGGAAAAAATTAAGTTAAAGAGTTGAAATTAATTAGTTTTAAGTCCATAGACATGAAAAACAAAATGTTCTAATTGTTTTCTATGGCTACAGTTATACTTATCACTTATATTATGAATTATTTTTTTCGTACTTAGTAATAATTTCTTATTTACTATGTACAAATAACTGCTGCAGGTATAACAATAATTTACAACACACTACTATATTAGTCATATATTTCTAAATTTTAAAATACATATTATAAACTATCAACACGATGAATACGAAAAGTATGATGGTATAGTTTATAATGGTTTTAAATAGGTACCTACTTTTCTCTTTTACTATAAAATTTAATAATAAAGTTTTCTTAAATTAGTCATTGACAAAATGATTTAATTCACAAACATAAGTCCACAGTGTGTAGGTATAGTTTTCTTTTGGTTAAATAAAGTAACTAAAATTACTTTCTGATTGGGGGGGGGGGGAAGTAGGTAAAATAAGTACACAAATTAAACGAAATAGGTACCTATCAGAATACACCTAACTTAAAAGTGTTCATCAGTTATGTCCATTGTTGATAGTTGAAGAATTTTAATAACAGCCACTGAAGCTTTTTGGTAATTGCATACTCTTTTTTCAAAGAAGTGTGTCTTTCCTCGTTGCAAATGGGAACGGGCTTGACTACCTGTAAACCAATAATTTACATATTTATATTCAATTTGATAATTAATATAACTATGATCATTTTTTATCAATTTTTACTATAAACATACAATTGAACATTTAATACATTTTTAACTACAAAATAAATTGCAGGTTGTAGATGAATTTTGTCCAAGTGTGAACTTTAAATGCTCAAGAAAAATTGTGGCTATGTATCCCTTACATTTGTGAACAGATATTATAGAAACTATTATAATAGGATGCCCGTATTACATTTTAAAACTCTTTGGCATAGCAATAAAATTTATATTATTAATAATTTTGAAAACAAAACAAATCGAAAAAATGTAAATGTATTATCATCATAACTAGGTGAAAAAGAGTAAAATTGTATGGTGTATAAAAAATGCTAATAGGAACATTCGGCAGACAAATCATGTATCTATACCTAGGGATTTTTTTTTTCTCACACTCATAAAACAAAATCAATTTTTCCTTAATTATCTTTTTGTTTTTCCCGATGTAAAAAACTATAAAAACCTATAAACAATATTCTCACCTTTAAGTTTCATAATTCGCTCCAACATTGTATTGTTTCATCTGAGTAGGTAGAATTATCTCCAAGGAAGTCAACGTCTGAAAAATTGTCAATACATTGGCTACCTATTTCCTTGCACGTGGTATTTGCATATGTTTCAGTGTTGAAAACCATAATAAGTATTATACATTGTATGAACTAAAAACAATAAACTATGAAGTAACTTTTGGTTTTGGCAAACATTTAAAATTGGATACTTGTGTGATATACTTACACATGTGTGTGTGAATTTGACATTATTGAGTATCTAAGGCTTTTCTAGGCGAATTAAAATAATCATCAACTGTACGGCCTCCAAATCCTTTATTGGTCTGTTAATTTTCTTCTAACTCGTCGTTGGAGAAATATCATTTTCTGAAAATGTCAAGTTGTAAAAAACAAAAATACATAAATAGGTACCAAATTCATGGATTATGTTAAATGATTTTACCTCTTAGATGCGATTTACTAGTCGTGCTCAGAGTAGTACCAATTTTACTGTAAAGTACTAACATTTTTTTTTACTTCTCTATCCCAGACAAGTGGTTTGGATTATGTTTTGAGACAGCCTCTGACCATATTTACTAATTTACTGGGCATTGTTTACAATCACTAATAATTGAGAAATGATTACCGCTGCAGATTCTATGCCAGGTAGAAATCGTGATAATTCGAACATTTGTTGCCATTATTTCCTTTTATTTCATTGATTTTTTTGGAAATCTACCTATATTTGTAAACAAATTAGCAAATTAGACTGACTCCACAGTATTAAGATATATAATCAGTACAACTAGAAAATAATACTTACAATTGAAAATTAACTTAATGTGGCGAGGCGATGCATTGGATGTTTTACTAAAAAGAATACACTTATCCATGGTGATTTTGTACCAAAATTTATGAATAGCACTCTGTACCTACGACTGTAGTTCTGTAGTCTGTATTTTTGTTCGAATTTCAAATAATCGAGACTCGCGAGTGATTCAAATTTAAAGTCTGAATCGAAAAAATAATAATATTATCATGTTGTTGTTTATTTGATAACAATTATTACTATTTTGTGGTAAATAGTGATAAGACAGAATCGCGGGAAGTAAAATATTACGAAATTTCGTGAACGATGCAGCTACCTATACGAACCACGATTTAAGACGTAACACGGGCATTTTACTGTCTCCGTCTTATATAGCAAAGTTTACGATCAGCAGATCACATTTAGCATCGTCAGTTCAAAAGTTAGAGTGAATCGACGTATATTGAAACAATTAGCAAATTTACGTTCTGCATAATAAAATTTATTATTTGGGTCTGTGTACACGATAAGTAGTCGAAATATTGCTTCGCTTTTCATCTTTTCCGGTGGCAAAGTGTATCTAGTAGGTGCATAGGGCATGTCGAAATGAACAGTACCTACCTAGTCTCCAAAAGCGGCGGGAAAAAAAAAAAAAAATATAGGAAAACGTGAATTTTTACGTAAAATCGGTTTCGGTATTTCGTGTAAGTGGTGTAACTATAAATTAAATTACTGTAAATACATGCAAATGCCATTGATTGTCTATATTGGAATCAAAAACCATAACATTTTCAAAATATTTAGATTCATGTCGAGGTATTCGTTATATGCATACGAAATATTCGTTTTTTCTTAATTTTCTAAAAAATTTTCGCTCGGTCCAATTACCTACTTGAGAATGTAATACGCCTACAACGTTCCTCGCAAGTCGTTGGTGGAAATTATAAGAAAAAGTCTACCGTAAATTCACAATAGTTTTTCATGGGCGTCTGAAGTTAGAATTTTGTCGAAATTCGTAAAAATCACGAATATTTGAAAACTATTTTTTCATACAATCGTGTGTTTTTATTCGAAAATTGAATATGTATATACGATTCCAGTGGTTCAACCCTTGACCCAAATAAAAATCTTCAGGGAAAAAATTAAGTTAAAGAGTTGAAATTAATTAGTTTTAAGTCCATAGACATGAAAAACAAAATGTTCTAATTGTTTTCTATGGCTACAGTTATACTTATCACTTATATTATGAATTATTTTTTTCGTACTTAGTAATAATTTCTTATTTACTATGTACAAATAACTGCTGCAGGTATAACAATAATTTACAACACACTACTATATTAGTCATATATTTCTAAATTTTAAAATACATATTATAAACTATCAACACGATGAATACGAAAAGTATGATGGTATAGTTTATAATGGTTTTAAATAGGTACCTACTTTTCTCTTTTACTATAAAATTTAATAATAAAGTTTTCTTAAATTAGTCATTGACAAAATGATTTAATTCACAAACATAAGTCCACAGTGTGTAGGTATAGTTTTCTTTTGGTTAAATAAAGTAACTAAAATTACTTTCTGATTGGGGGGGGGGGGGGAAGTAGGTAAAATAAGTACACAAATTAAACGAAATAGGTACCTATCAGAATACACCTAACTTAAAAGTGTTCATCAGTTATGTCCATTGTTGATAGTTGAAGAATTTTAATAACAGCCACTGAAGCTTTTTGGTAATTGCATACTCTTTTTTCAAAGAAGTGTGTCTTTCCTCGTTGCAAATGGGAACGGGCTTGACTACCTGTAAACCAATAATTTACATATTTATATTCAATTTGATAATTAATATAACTATGATCATTTTTTATCAATTTTTACTATAAACATACAATTGAACATTTAATACATTTTTAACTACAAAATAAATTGCAGGTTGTAGATGAATTTTGTCCAAGTGTGAACTTTAAATGCTCATGAAAAATTGTGGCTATGTATCCCTTACATTTGTGAACAGATATTATAGAAACTATTATAATAGGATGCCCGTATTACATTTTAAAACTCTTTGGCATAGCAATAAAATTTATATTATTAATAATTTTGAAAACAAAACAAATCGAAAAAATGTAAATGTATTATCATCATAACTAGGTGAAAAAGAGTAAAATTGTATGGTGTATAAAAAATGCTAATAGGAACATTCGGCAGACAAATCATGTATCTATACCTAGGGATTTTTTTTTTTCTCACACTCATAAAACAAAATCAATTTTTCCTTAATTATCTTTTTGTTTTTCCCGATGTAAAAAACTATAAAAACCTATAAACAATATTCTCACCTTTAAGTTTCATAATTCGCTCCAACATTGTATTGTTTCATCTGAGTAGGTAGAATTATCTCCAAGGAAGTCAACGTCTGAAAAATTGTCAATACATTGGCTACCTATTTCCTTGCACGTGGTATTTGCATATGTTTCAGTGTTGAAAACCATAATAAGTATTATACATTGTATGAACTAAAAACAATAAACTATGAAGTAACTTTTGGTTTTGGCAAACATTTAAAATTGGATACTTGTGTGATATACTTACACATGTGTGTGTGAATTTGACATTATTGAGTATCTAAGGCTTTTCTAGGCGAATTAAAATAATCATCAACTGTACGGCCTCCAAATCCTTTATTGGTCTGTTAATTTTCTTCTAACTCGTCGTTGGAGAAATATCATTTTCTGAAAATGTCAAGTTGTAAAAAACAAAAATACATAAATAGGTACCAAATTCATGGATTATGTTAAATGATTTTACCTCTTAGATGCGATTTACTAGTCGTGCTCAGAGTAGTACCAATTTTACTGTAAAGTACTAACATTTTTTTTTACTTCTCTATCCCAGACAAGTGGTTTGGATTATGTTTTGAGACAGCCTCTGACCATATTTACTAATTTACTGGGCATTGTTTACAATCACTAATAATTGAGAAATGATTACCGCTGCAGATTCTATGCCAGGTAGAAATCGTGATAATTCGAACATTTGTTGCCATTATTTCCTTTTATTTCATTGATTTTTTTGGAAATCTACCTATATTTGTAAACAAATTAGCAAATTAGACTGACTCCACAGTATTAAGATATATAATCAGTACAACTAGAAAATAATACTTACAATTGAAAATTAACTTAATGTGGCGAGGCGATGCATTGGATGTTTTACTAAAAAGAATACACTTATCCATGGTGATTTTGTACCAAAATTTATGAATAGCACTCTGTACCTACGACTGTAGTTCTGTAGTCTGTATTTTTGTTCGAATTTCAAATAATCGTGACTCGCGAGTGATTCAAATTTAAAGTCTGAATCGAAAAAATAATAATATTATCATGTTGTTGTTTATTTGATAACAATTATTACTATTTTGTGGTAAATAGTGATAAGACAGAATCGCGGGAAGTAAAATATTACGAAATTTCGTGAACGATGCAGCTACCTATACGAACCACGATTTAAGACGTAACACGGGCATTTTACTGTCTCCGTCTTATATAGCAAAGTTTACGATCAGCAGATCACATTTAGCATCGTCAGTTCAAAAGTTAGAGTGAATCGACGTATATTGAAACAATTAGCAAATTTACGTTCTGCATAATAAAATTTATTATTTGGGTCTGTGTACACGATAAGTAGTCGAAATATTGCTTCGCTTTTCATCTTTTCCGGTGGCAAAGTGTATCTAGTAGGTGCATAGGGCATGTCGAAATGAACAGTACCTACCTAGTCTCCAAAAGCGGCGGGAAAAAAAAAAAAAAATATAGGAAAACGTGAATTTTTACGTAAAATCGGTTTCGGTATTTCGTGTAAGTGGTGTAACTATAAATTAAATTACTGTAAATACATGCAAATGCCATTGATTGTCTATATTGGAATCAAAAACCATAACATTTTCAAAATATTTAGATTCATGTCGAGGTATTCGTTATATGCATACGAAATATTCGTTTTTTCTTAATTTTCTAAAAAATTTTCGCTCGGTCCAATTACCTACTTGAGAATGTAATACGCCTACAACGTTCCTCGCAAGTCGTTGGTGGAAATTATAAGAAAAAGTCTACCGTAAATTCACAATAGTTTTTCATGGGCGTCTGAAGTTAGAATTTTGTCGAAATTCGTAAAAATCACGAATATTTGAAAACTATTTTTTCATACAATCGTGTGTTTTTATTCGAAAATTGAATATGTATATACGATTCCAGTGGTTCGACCCTTGACCCAAATAAAAATCTTCAGGGAAAAAATTAAGTTAAAGAGTTGAAATTAATTAGTTTTAAGTCCATAGACATGAAAAACAAAATGTTCTAATTGTTTTCTATGGCTACAGTTATACTTATCACTTATATTATGAATTATTTTTTTCGTACTTAGTAATAATTTCTTATTTACTATGTACAAATAACTGCTGCAGGTATAACAATAATTTACAACACACTACTATATTAGTCATATATTTCTAAATTTTAAAATACATATTATAAACTATCAACACGATGAATACGAAAAGTATGATGGTATAGTTTATAATGGTTTTAAATAGGTACCTACTTTTCTCTTTTACTATAAAATTTAATAATAAAGTTTTCTTAAATTAGTCATTGACAAAATGATTTAATTCACAAACATAAGTCCACAGTGTGTAGGTATAGTTTTCTTTTGGTTAAATAAAGTAACTAAAATTACTTTCTGATTGGGGGGGGGGGGGAAGTAGGTAAAATAAGTACACAAATTAAACGAAATAGGTACCTATCAGAATACACCTAACTTAAAAGTGTTCATCAGTTATGTCCATTGTTGATAGTTGAAGAATTTTAATAACAGCCACTGAAGCTTTTTGGTAATTGCATACTCTTTTTTCAAAGAAGTGTGTCTTTCCTCGTTGCAAATGGGAACGGGCTTGACTACCTGTAAACCAATAATTTACATATTTATATTCAATTTGATAATTAATATAACTATGATCATTTTTTATCAATTTTTACTATAAACATACAATTGAACATTTAATACATTTTTAACTACAAAATAAATTGCAGGTTGTAGATGAATTTTGTCCAAGTGTGAACTTTAAATGCTCAAGAAAAATTGTGGCTATGTATCCCTTACATTTGTGAACAGATATTATAGAAACTATTATAATAGGATGCCCGTATTACATTTTAAAACTCTTTGGCATAGCAATAAAATTTATATTATTAATAATTTTGAAAACAAAACAAATCGAAAAAATGTAAATGTATTATCATCATAACTAGGTGAAAAAGAGTAAAATTGTATGGTGTATAAAAAATGCTAATAGGAACATTCGGCAGACAAATCATGTATCTATACCTAGGGATTTTTTTTTTCTCACACTCATAAAACAAAATCAATTTTTCCTTAATTATCTTTTTGTTTTTCCCGATGTAAAAAACTATAAAAACCTATAAACAATATTCTCACCTTTAAGTTTCATAATTCGCTCCAACATTGTATTGTTTCATCTGAGTAGGTAGAATTATCTCCAAGGAAGTCAACGTCTGAAAAATTGTCAATACATTGGCTACCTATTTCCTTGCACGTGGTATTTGCATATGTTTCAGTGTTGAAAACCATAATAAGTATTATACATTGTATGAACTAAAAACAATAAACTATGAAGTAACTTTTGGTTTTGGCAAACATTTAAAATTGGATACTTGTGTGATATACTTACACATGTGTGTGTGAATTTGACATTATTGAGTATCTAAGGCTTTTCTAGGCGAATTAAAATAATCATCAACTGTACGGCCTCCAAATCCTTTATTGGTCTGTTAATTTTCTTCTAACTCGTCGTTGGAGAAATATCATTTTCTGAAAATGTCAAGTTGTAAAAAACAAAAATACATAAATAGGTACCAAATTCATGGATTATGTTAAATGATTTTACCTCTTAGATGCGATTTACTAGTCGTGCTCAGAGTAGTACCAATTTTACTGTAAAGTACTAACATTTTTTTTTACTTCTCTATCCCAGACAAGTGGTTTGGATTATGTTTTGAGACAGCCTCTGACCATATTTACTAATTTACTGGGCATTGTTTACAATCACTAATAATTGAGAAATGATTACCGCTGCAGATTCTATGCCAGGTAGAAATCGTGATAATTCGAACATTTGTTGCCATTATTTCCTTTTATTTCATTGATTTTTTTGGAAATCTACCTATATTTGTAAACAAATTAGCAAATTAGACTGACTCCACAGTATTAAGATATATAATCAGTACAACTAGAAAATAATACTTACAATTGAAAATTAACTTAATGTGGCGAGGCGATGCATTGGATGTTTTACTAAAAAGAATACACTTATCCATGGTGATTTTGTACCAAAATTTATGAATAGCACTCTGTACCTACGACTGTAGTTCTGTAGTCTGTATTTTTGTTCGAATTTCAAATAATCGAGACTCGCGAGTGATTCAAATTTAAAGTCTGAATCGAAAAAATAATAATATTATCATGTTGTTGTTTATTTGATAACAATTATTACTATTTTGTGGTAAATAGTGATAAGACAGAATCGCGGGAAGTAAAATATTACGAAATTTCGTGAACGATGCAGCTACCTATACGAACCACGATTTAAGACGTAACACGGGCATTTTACTGTCTCCGTCTTATATAGCAAAGTTTACGATCAGCAGATCACATTTAGCGTCGTCAGTTCAAAAGTTAGAGTGAATCGACGTATATTGAAACAATTAGCAAATTTACGTTCTGCATAATAAAATTTATTATTTGGGTCTGTGTACACGATAAGTAGTCGAAATATTGCTTCGCTTTTCATCTTTTCCGGTGGCAAAGTGTATCTAGTAGGTGCATAGGGCATGTCGAAATGAACAGTACCTACCTAGTCTCCAAAAGCGGCGGGAAAAACGAAAAAAAAATATAGGAAAACGTGAATTTTTACGTAAAATCGGTTTCGGTATTTCGTGTAAGTGGTGTAACTATAAATTAAATTACTGTAAATACATGCAAATGCCATTGATTGTCTATATTGGAATCAAAAACCATAACATTTTCAAAATATTTAGATTCATGTCGAGGTATTCGTTATATGCATACGAAATATTCGTTTTTTCTTAATTTTCTAAAAAATTTTCGCTCGGTCCAATTACCTACTTGAGAATGTAATACGCCTACAACGTTCCTCGCAAGTCGTTGGTGGAAATTATAAGAAAAAGTCTACCGTAAATTCACAATAGTTTTTCATGGGCGTCTGAAGTTAGAATTTTGTCGAAATTCGTAAAAATCACGAATATTTGAAAACTATTTTTTCATACAATCGTGTGTTTTTATTCGAAAATTGAATATGTATATACGATTCCAGTGGTTCGACCCTTGACCCAAATAAAAATCTTCAGGGAAAAAATTAAGTTAAAGAGTTGAAATTAATTAGTTTTAAGTCCATAGACATGAAAAACAAAATGTTCTAATTGTTTTCTATGGCTACAGTTATACTTATCACTTATATTATGAATTATTTTTTTCGTACTTAGTAATAATTTCTTATTTACTATGTACAAATAACTGCTGCAGGTATAACAATAATTTACAACACACTACTATATTAGTCATATATTTCTAAATTTTAAAATACATATTATAAACTATCAACACGATGAATACGAAAAGTATGATGGTATAGTTTATAATGGTTTTAAATAGGTACCTACTTTTCTCTTTTACTATAAAATTTAATAATAAAGTTTTCTTAAATTAGTCATTGACAAAATGATTTAATTCACAAACATAAGTCCACAGTGTGTAGGTATAGTTTTCTTTTGGTTAAATAAAGTAACTAAAATTACTTTCTGATTGGGGGGGGGGGGGGAAGTAGGTAAAATAAGTACACAAATTAAACGAAATAGGTACCTATCAGAATACACCTAACTTAAAAGTGTTCATCAGTTATGTCCATTGTTGATAGTTGAAGAATTTTAATAACAGCCACTGAAGCTTTTTGGTAATTGCATACTCTTTTTTCAAAGAAGTGTGTCTTTCCTCGTTGCAAATGGGAACGGGCTTGACTACCTGTAAACCAATAATTTACATATTTATATTCAATTTGATAATTAATATAACTATGATCATTTTTTATCAATTTTTACTATAAACATACAATTGAACATTTAATACATTTTTAACTACAAAATAAATTGCAGGTTGTAGATGAATTTTGTCCAAGTGTGAACTTTAAATGCTCAAGAAAAATTGTGGCTATGTATCCCTTACATTTGTGAACAGATATTATAGAAACTATTATAATAGGATGCCCGTATTACATTTTAAAACTCTTTGGCATAGCAATAAAATTTATATTATTAATAATTTTGAAAACAAAACAAATCGAAAAAATGTAAATGTATTATCATCATAACTAGGTGAAAAAGAGTAAAATTGTATGGTGTATAAAAAATGCTAATAGGAACATTCGGCAGACAAATCATGTATCTATACCTAGGGATTTTTTTTTTCTCACACTCATAAAACAAAATCAATTTTTCCTTAATTATCTTTTTGTTTTTCCCGATGTAAAAAACTATAAAAACCTATAAACAATATTCTCACCTTTAAGTTTCATAATTCGCTCCAACATTGTATTGTTTCATCTGAGTAGGTAGAATTATCTCCAAGGAAGTCAACGTCTGAAAAATTGTCAATACATTGGCTACCTATTTCCTTGCACGTGGTATTTGCATATGTTTCAGTGTTGAAAACCATAATAAGTATTATACATTGTATGAACTAAAAACAATAAACTATGAAGTAACTTTTGGTTTTGGCAAACATTTAAAATTGGATACTTGTGTGATATACTTACACATGTGTGTGTGAATTTGACATTATTGAGTATCTAAGGCTTTTCTAGGCGAATTAAAATAATCATCAACTGTACGGCCTCCAAATCCTTTATTGGTCTGTTAATTTTCTTCTAACTCGTCGTTGGAGAAATATCATTTTCTGAAAATGTCAAGTTGTAAAAAACAAAAATACATAAATAGGTACCAAATTCATGGATTATGTTAAATGATTTTACCTCTTAGATGCGATTTACTAGTCGTGCTCAGAGTAGTACCAATTTTACTGTAAAGTACTAACATTTTTTTTTACTTCTCTATCCCAGACAAGTGGTTTGGATTATGTTTTGAGACAGCCTCTGACCATATTTACTAATTTACTGGGCATTGTTTACAATCACTAATAATTGAGAAATGATTACCGCTGCAGATTCTATGCCAGGTAGAAATCGTGATAATTCGAACATTTGTTGCCATTATTTCCTTTTATTTCATTGATTTTTTTGGAAATCTACCTATATTTGTAAACAAATTAGCAAATTAGACTGACTCCACAGTATTAAGATATATAATCAGTACAACTAGAAAATAATACTTACAATTGAAAATTAACTTAATGTGGCGAGGCGATGCATTGGATGTTTTACTAAAAAGAATACACTTATCCATGGTGATTTTGTACCAAAATTTATGAATAGCACTCTGTACCTACGACTGTAGTTCTGTAGTCTGTATTTTTGTTCGAATTTCAAATAATCGAGACTCGCGAGTGATTCAAATTTAAAGTCTGAATCGAAAAAATAATAATATTATCATGTTGTTGTTTATTTGATAACAATTATTACTATTTTGTGGTAAATAGTGATAAGACAGAATCGCGGGAAGTAAAATATTACGAAATTTCGTGAACGATGCAGCTACCTATACGAACCACGATTTAAGACGTAACACGGGCATTTTACTGTCTCCGTCATATATAGCAAAGTTTACGATCAGCAGATCACATTTAGCGTCGTCAGTTCAAAAGTTAGAGTGAATCGACGTATATTGAAACAATTAGCAAATTTACGTTCTGCATAATAAAATTTATTATTTGGGTCTGTGTACACGATAAGTAGTCGAAATATTGCTTCGCTTTTCATCTTTTCCGGTGGCAAAGTGTATCTAGTAGGTGCATAGGGCATGTCGAAATGAACAGTACCTACCTAGTCTCCAAAAGCGGCGGGAAAAAAAAAAAAAAAATATAGGAAAACGTGAATTTTTACGTAAAATCGGTTTCGGTATTTCGTGTAAGTGGTGTAACTATAAATTAAATTACTGTAAATACATGCAAATGCCATTGATTGTCTATATTGGAATCAAAAACCATAACATTTTCAAAATATTTAGATTCATGTCGAGGTATTCGTTATATGCATACGAAATATTCGTTTTTTCTTAATTTTCTAAAAATTTTTCGCTCGGTCCAATTACCTACTTGAGAATGTAATACGCCTACAACGTTCCTCGCAAGTCGTTGGTGGAAATTATAAGAAAAAGTCTACCGTAAATTCACAATAGTTTTTCATGGGCGTCTGAAGTTAGAATTTTGTCGAAATTCGTAAAAATCACGAATATTTGAAAACTATTTTTTCATACAATCGTGTGTTTTTATTCGAAAATTGAATATGTATATACGATTCCAGTGGTTCGACCCTTGACCCAAATAAAAATCTTCAGGGAAAAAATTAAGTTAAAGAGTTGAAATTAATTAGTTTTAAGTCCATAGACATGAAAAACAAAATGTTCTAATTGTTTTCTATGGCTACAGTTATACTTATCACTTATATTATGAATTATTTTTTTCGTACTTAGTAATAATTTCTTATTTACTATGTACAAATAACTGCTGCAGGTATAACAATAATTTACAACACACTACTATATTAGTCATATATTTCTAAATTTTAAAATACATATTATAAACTATCAACACGATGAATACGAAAAGTATGATGGTATAGTTTATAATGGTTTTAAATAGGTACCTACTTTTCTCTTTTACTATAAAATTTAATAATAAAGTTTTCTTAAATTAGTCATTGACAAAATGATTTAATTCACAAACATAAGTCCACAGTGTGTAGGTATAGTTTTCTTTTGGTTAAATAAAGTAACTAAAATTACTTTCTGATTGGGGGGGGGGGGGGAAGTAGGTAAAATAAGTACACAAATTAAACGAAATAGGTACCTATCAGAATACACCTAACTTAAAAGTGTTCATCAGTTATGTCCATTGTTGATAGTTGAAGAATTTTAATAACAGCCACTGAAGCTTTTTGGTAATTGCATACTCTTTTTTCAAAGAAGTGTGTCTTTCCTCGTTGCAAATGGAACGGGCTTGACTACCTGTAAACCAATAATTTACATATTTATATTCAATTTGATAATTAATATAACTATGATCATTTTTTATCAATTTTTACTATAAACATACAATTGAACATTTAATACATTTTTAACTACAAAATAAATTGCAGGTTGTAGATGAATTTTGTCCAAGTGTGAACTTTAAATGCTCAAGAAAAATTGTGGCTATGTATCCCTTACATTTGTGAACAGATATTATAGAAACTATTATAATAGGATGCCCGTATTACATTTTAAAACTCTTTGGCATAGCAATAAAATTTATATTATTAATAATTTTGAAAACAAAACAAATCGAAAAAATGTAAATGTATTATCATCATAACTAGGTGAAAAAGAGTAAAATTGTATGGTGTATAAAAAATGCTAATAGGAACATTCGGCAGACAAATCATGTATCTATACCTAGGGATTTTTTTTTTCTCACACTCATAAAACAAAATCAATTTTTCCTTAATTATCTTTTTGTTTTTCCCGATGTAAAAAACTATAAAAACCTATAAACAATATTCTCACCTTTAAGTTTCATAATTCGCTCCAACATTGTATTGTTTCATCTGAGTAGGTAGAATTATCTCCAAGGAAGTCAACGTCTGAAAAATTGTCAATACATTGGCTACCTATTTCCTTGCACGTGGTATTTGCATATGTTTCAGTGTTGAAAACCATAATAAGTATTATACATTGTATGAACTAAAAACAATAAACTATGAAGTAACTTTTGGTTTTGGCAAACATTTAAAATTGGATACTTGTGTGATATACTTACACATGTGTGTGTGAATTTGACATTATTGAGTATCTAAGGCTTTTCTAGGCGAATTAAAATAATCATCAACTGTACGGCCTCCAAATCCTTTATTGGTCTGTTAATTTTCTTCTAACTCGTCGTTGGAGAAATATCATTTTCTGAAAATGTCAAGTTGTAAAAAAAAAAAATACATAAATAGGTACCAAATTCATGGATTATGTTAAATGATTTTACCTCTTAGATGCGATTTACTAGTCGTGCTCAGAGTAGTACCAATTTTACTGTAAAGTACTAACATTTTTTTTTACTTCTCTATCCCAGACAAGTGGTTTGGATTATGTTTTGAGACAGCCTCTGACCATATTTACTAATTTACTGGGCATTGTTTACAATCACTAATAATTGAGAAATGATTACCGCTGCAGATTCTATGCCAGGTAGAAATCGTGATAATTCGAACATTTGTTGCCATTATTTCCTTTTATTTCATTGATTTTTTTGGAAATCTACCTATATTTGTAAACAAATTAGCAAATTAGACTGACTCCACAGTATTAAGATATATAATCAGTACAACTAGAAAATAATACTTACAATTGAAAATTAACTTAATGTGGCGAGGCGATGCATTGGATGTTTTACTAAAAAGAATACACTTATCCATGGTGATTTTGTACCAAAATTTATGAATAGCACTCTGTACCTACGACTGTAGTTCTGTAGTCTGTATTTTTGTTCGAATTTCAAATAATCGAGACTCGCGAGTGATTCAAATTTAAAGTCTGAATCGAAAAAATAATAATATTATCATGTTGTTGTTTATTTGATAACAATTATTACTATTTTGTGGTAAATAGTGATAAGACAGAATCGCGGGAAGTAAAATATTACGAAATTTCGTGAACGATGCAGCTACCTATACGAACCACGATTTAAGACGTAACACGGGCATTTTACTGTCTCCGTCATATATAGCAAAGTTTACGATCAGCAGATCACATTTAGCGTCGTCAGTTCAAAAGTTAGAGTGAATCGACGTATATTGAAACAATTAGCAAATTTACGTTCTGCATAATAAAATTTATTATTTGGGTCTGTGTACACGATAAGTAGTCGAAATATTGCTTCGCTTTTCATCTTTTCCGGTGGCAAAGTGTATCTAGTAGGTGCATAGGGCATGTCGAAATGAACAGTACCTACCTAGTCTCCAAAAGCGGCGGGAAAAAAAAAAAAAAATATAGGAAAACGTGAATTTTTACGTAAAATCGGTTTCGGTATTTCGTGTAAGTGGTGTAACTATAAATTAAATTACTGTAAATACATGCAAATGCCATTGATTGTCTATATTGGAATCAAAAACCATAACATTTTCAAAATATTTAGATTCATGTCGAGGTATTCGTTATATGCATACGAAATATTCGTTTTTTCTTAATTTTCTAAAAATTTTTCGCTCGGTCCAATTACCTACTTGAGAATGTAATACGCCTACAACGTTCCTCGCAAGTCGTTGGTGGAAATTATAAGAAAAAGTCTACCGTAAATTCACAATAGTTTTTCATGGGCGTCTGAAGTTAGAATTTTGTCGAAATTCGTAAAAATCACGAATATTTGAAAACTATTTTTTCATACAATCGTGTGTTTTTATTCGAAAATTGAATATGTATATACGATTCCAGTGGTTCGACCCTTGACCCAAATAAAAATCTTCAGGGAAAAAATTAAGTTAAAGAGTTGAAATTAATTAGTTTTAAGTCCATAGACATGAAAAACAAAATGTTCTAATTGTTTTCTATGGCTACAGTTATACTTATCACTTATATTATGAATTATTTTTTTCGTACTTAGTAATAATTTCTTATTTACTATGTACAAATAACTGCTGCAGGTATAACAATAATTTACAACACACTACTATATTAGTCATATATTTCTAAATTTTAAAATACATATTATAAACTATCAACACGATGAATACGAAAAGTATGATGGTATAGTTTATAATGGTTTTAAATAGGTACCTACTTTTCTCTTTTACTATAAAATTTAATAATAAAGTTTTCTTAAATTAGTCATTGACAAAATGATTTAATTCACAAACATAAGTCCACAGTGTGTAGGTATAGTTTTCTTTTGGTTAAATAAAGTAACTAAAATTACTTTCTGATTGGGGGGGGGGGGGGGAAGTAGGTAAAATAAGTACACAAATTAAACGAAATAGGTACCTATCAGAATACACCTAACTTAAAAGTGTTCATCAGTTATGTCCATTGTTGATAGTTGAAGAATTTTAATAACAGCCACTGAAGCTTTTTGGTAATTGCATACTCTTTTTTCAAAGAAGTGTGTCTTTCCTCGTTGCAAATGGAACGGGCTTGACTACCTGTAAACCAATAATTTACATATTTATATTCAATTTGATAATTAATATAACTATGATCATTTTTTATCAATTTTTACTATAAACATACAATTGAACATTTAATACATTTTTAACTACAAAATAAATTGCAGGTTGTAGATGAATTTTGTCCAAGTGTGAACTTTAAATGCTCAAGAAAAATTGTGGCTATGTATCCCTTACATTTGTGAACAGATATTATAGAAACTATTATAATAGGATGCCCGTATTACATTTTAAAACTCTTTGGCATAGCAATAAAATTTATATTATTAATAATTTTGAAAACAAAACAAATCGAAAAAATGTAAATGTATTATCATCATAACTAGGTGAAAAAGAGTAAAATTGTATGGTGTATAAAAAATGCTAATAGGAACATTCGGCAGACAAATCATGTATCTATACCTAGGGATTTTTTTTTTCTCACACTCATAAAACAAAATCAATTTTTCCTTAATTATCTTTTTGTTTTTCCCGATGTAAAAAACTATAAAAACCTATAAACAATATTCTCACCTTTAAGTTTCATAATTCGCTCCAACATTGTATTGTTTCATCTGAGTAGGTAGAATTATCTCCAAGGAAGTCAACGTCTGAAAAATTGTCAATACATTGGCTACCTATTTCCTTGCACGTGGTATTTGCATATGTTTCAGTGTTGAAAACCATAATAAGTATTATACATTGTATGAACTAAAAACAATAAACTATGAAGTAACTTTTGGTTTTGGCAAACATTTAAAATTGGATACTTGTGTGATATACTTACACATGTGTGTGTGAATTTGACATTATTGAGTATCTAAGGCTTTTCTAGGCGAATTAAAATAATCATCAACTGTACGGCCTCCAAATCCTTTATTGGTCTGTTAATTTTCTTCTAACTCGTCGTTGGAGAAATATCATTTTCTGAAAATGTCAAGTTGTAAAAAACAAAAATACATAAATAGGTACCAAATTCATGGATTATGTTAAATGATTTTACCTCTTAGATGCGATTTACTAGTCGTGCTCAGAGTAGTACCAATTTTACTGTAAAGTACTAACATTTTTTTTTACTTCTCTATCCCAGACAAGTGGTTTGGATTATGTTTTGAGACAGCCTCTGACCATATTTACTAATTTACTGGGCATTGTTTACAATCACTAATAATTGAGAAATGATTACCGCTGCAGATTCTATGCCAGGTAGAAATCGTGATAATTCGAACATTTGTTGCCATTATTTCCTTTTATTTCATTGATTTTTTTGGAAATCTACCTATATTTGTAAACAAATTAGCAAATTAGACTGACTCCACAGTATTAAGATATATAATCAGTACAACTAGAAAATAATACTTACAATTGAAAATTAACTTAATGTGGCGAGGCGATGCATTGGATGTTTTACTAAAAAGAATACACTTATCCATGGTGATTTTGTACCAAAATTTATGAATAGCACTCTGTACCTACGACTGTAGTTCTGTAGTCTGTATTTTTGTTCGAATTTCAAATAATCGAGACTCGCGAGTGATTCAAATTTAAAGTCTGAATCGAAAAAATAATAATATTATCATGTTGTTGTTTATTTGATAACAATTATTACTATTTTGTGGTAAATAGTGATAAGACAGAATCGCGGGAAGTAAAATATTACGAAATTTCGTGAACGATGCAGCTACCTATACGAACCACGATTTAAGACGTAACACGGGCATTTTACTGTCTCCGTCATATATAGCAAAGTTTACGATCAGCAGATCACATTTAGCGTCGTCAGTTCAAAAGTTAGAGTGAATCGACGTATATTGAAACAATTAGCAAATTTACGTTCTGCATAATAAAATTTATTATTTGGGTCTGTGTACACGATAAGTAGTCGAAATATTGCTTCGCTTTTCATCTTTTCCGGTGGCAAAGTGTATCTAGTAGGTGCATAGGGCATGTCGAAATGAACAGTACCTACCTAGTCTCCAAAAGCGGCGGGAAAAAAAAAAAAAAATATAGGAAAACGTGAATTTTTACGTAAAATCGGTTTCGGTATTTCGTGTAAGTGGTGTAACTATAAATTAAATTACTGTAAATACATGCAAATGCCATTGATTGTCTATATTGGAATCAAAAACCATAACATTTTCAAAATATTTAGATTCATGTCGAGGTATTCGTTATATGCATACGAAATATTCGTTTTTTCTTAATTTTCTAAAAAATTTTCGCTCGGTCCAATTACCTACTTGAGAATGTAATACGCCTACAACGTTCCTCGCAAGTCGTTGGTGGAAATTATAAGAAAAAGTCTACCGTAAATTCACAATAGTTTTTCATGGGCGTCTGAAGTTAGAATTTTGTCGAAATTCGTAAAAATCACGAATATTTGAAAACTATTTTTTCATACAATCGTGTGTTTTTATTCGAAAATTGAATATGTATATACGATTCCAGTGGTTCGACCCTTGACCCAAATAAAAATCTTCAGGGAAAAAATTAAGTTAAAGAGTTGAAATTAATTAGTTTTAAGTCCATAGACATGAAAAACAAAATGTTCTAATTGTTTTCTATGGCTACAGTTATACTTATCACTTATATTATGAATTATTTTTTTCGTACTTAGTAATAATTTCTTATTTACTATGTACAAATAACTGCTGCAGGTATAACAATAATTTACAACACACTACTATATTAGTCATATATTTCTAAATTTTAAAATACATATTATAAACTATCAACACGATGAATACGAAAAGTATGATGGTATAGTTTATAATGGTTTTAAATAGGTACCTACTTTTCTCTTTTACTATAAAATTTAATAATAAAGTTTTCTTAAATTAGTCATTGACAAAATGATTTAATTCACAAACATAAGTCCACAGTGTGTAGGTATAGTTTTCTTTTGGTTAAATAAAGTAACTAAAATTACTTTCTGATTGGGGGGGGGGGGGAAGTAGGTAAAATAAGTACACAAATTAAACGAAATAGGTACCTATCAGAATACACCTAACTTAAAAGTGTTCATCAGTTATGTCCATTGTTGATAGTTGAAGAATTTTAATAACAGCCACTGAAGCTTTTTGGTAATTGCATACTCTTTTTTCAAAGAAGTGTGTCTTTCCTCGTTGCAAATGGAACGGGCTTGACTACCTGTAAACCAATAATTTACATATTTATATTCAATTTGATAATTAATATAACTATGATCATTTTTTATCAATTTTTACTATAAACATACAATTGAACATTTAATACATTTTTAACTACAAAATAAATTGCAGGTTGTAGATGAATTTTGTCCAAGTGTGAACTTTAAATGCTCAAGAAAAATTGTGGCTATGTATCCCTTACATTTGTGAACAGATATTATAGAAACTATTATAATAGGATGCCCGTATTACATTTTAAAACTCTTTGGCATAGCAATAAAATTTATATTATTAATAATTTTGAAAACAAAACAAATCGAAAAAATGTAAATGTATTATCATCATAACTAGGTGAAAAAGAGTAAAATTGTATGGTGTATAAAAAATGCTAATAGGAACATTCGGCAGACAAATCATGTATCTATACCTAGGGATTTTTTTTTTCTCACACTCATAAAACAAAATCAATTTTTCCTTAATTATCTTTTTGTTTTTCCCGATGTAAAAAACTATAAAAACCTATAAACAATATTCTCACCTTTAAGTTTCATAATTCGCTCCAACATTGTATTGTTTCATCTGAGTAGGTAGAATTATCTCCAAGGAAGTCAACGTCTGAAAAATTGTCAATACATTGGCTACCTATTTCCTTGCACGTGGTATTTGCATATGTTTCAGTGTTGAAAACCATAATAAGTATTATACATTGTATGAACTAAAAACAATAAACTATGAAGTAACTTTTGGTTTTGGCAAACATTTAAAATTGGATACTTGTGTGATATACTTACACATGTGTGTGTGAATTTGACATTATTGAGTATCTAAGGCTTTTCTAGGCGAATTAAAATAATCATCAACTGTACGGCCTCCAAATCCTTTATTGGTCTGTTAATTTTCTTCTAACTCGTCGTTGGAGAAATATCATTTTCTGAAAATGTCAAGTTGTAAAAAAAAAAAATACATAAATAGGTACCAAATTCATGGATTATGTTAAATGATTTTACCTCTTAGATGCGATTTACTAGTCGTGCTCAGAGTAGTACCAATTTTACTGTAAAGTACTAACATTTTTTTTTACTTCTCTATCCCAGACAAGTGGTTTGGATTATGTTTTGAGACAGCCTCTGACCATATTTACTAATTTACTGGGCATTGTTTACAATCACTAATAATTGAGAAATGATTACCGCTGCAGATTCTATGCCAGGTAGAAATCGTGATAATTCGAACATTTGTTGCCATTATTTCCTTTTATTTCATTGATTTTTTTGGAAATCTACCTATATTTGTAAACAAATTAGCAAATTAGACTGACTCCACAGTATTAAGATATATAATCAGTACAACTAGAAAATAATACTTACAATTGAAAATTAACTTAATGTGGCGAGGCGATGCATTGGATGTTTTACTAAAAAGAATACACTTATCCATGGTGATTTTGTACCAAAATTTATGAATAGCACTCTGTACCTACGACTGTAGTTCTGTAGTCTGTATTTTTGTTCGAATTTCAAATAATCGAGACTCGCGAGTGATTCAAATTTAAAGTCTGAATCGAAAAAATAATAATATTATCATGTTGTTGTTTATTTGATAACAATTATTACTATTTTGTGGTAAATAGTGATAAGACAGAATCGCGGGAAGTAAAATATTACGAAATTTCGTGAACGATGCAGCTACCTATACGAACCACGATTTAAGACGTAACACGGGCATTTTACTGTCTCCGTCATATATAGCAAAGTTTACGATCAGCAGATCACATTTAGCGTCGTCAGTTCAAAAGTTAGAGTGAATCGACGTATATTGAAACAATTAGCAAATTTACGTTCTGCATAATAAAATTTATTATTTGGGTCTGTGTACACGATAAGTAGTCGAAATATTGCTTCGCTTTTCATCTTTTCCGGTGGCAAAGTGTATCTAGTAGGTGCATAGGGCATGTCGAAATGAACAGTACCTACCTAGTCTCCAAAAGCGGCGGGAAAAACGAAAAAAAAATATAGGAAAACGTGAATTTTTACGTAAAATCGGTTTCGGTATTTCGTGTAAGTGGTGTAACTATAAATTAAATTACTGTAAATACATGCAAATGCCATTGATTGTCTATATTGGAATCAAAAACCATAACATTTTCAAAATATTTAGATTCATGTCGAGGTATTCGTTATATGCATACGAAATATTCGTTTTTTCTTAATTTTCTAAAAAATTTTCGCTCGGTCCAATTACCTACTTGAGAATGTAATACGCCTACAACGTTCCTCGCAAGTCGTTGGTGGAAATTATAAGAAAAAGTCTACCGTAAATTCACAATAGTTTTTCATGGGCGTCTGAAGTTAGAATTTTGTCGAAATTCGTAAAAATCACGAATATTTGAAAACTATTTTTTCATACAATCGTGTGTTTTTATTCGAAAATTGAATATGTATATACGATTCCAGTGGTTCGACCCTTGACCCAAATAAAAATCTTCAGGGAAAAAATTAAGTTAAAGAGTTGAAATTAATTAGTTTTAAGTCCATAGACATGAAAAACAAAATGTTCTAATTGTTTTCTATGGCTACAGTTATACTTATCACTTATATTATGAATTATTTTTTTCGTACTTAGTAATAATTTCTTATTTACTATGTACAAATAACTGCTGCAGGTATAACAATAATTTACAACACACTACTATATAGTCATATATTTCTAAATTTTAAAATACATATTATAAACTATCAACACGATGAATACGAAAAGTATGATGGTATAGTTTATAATGGTTTTAAATAGGTACCTACTTTTCTCTTTTACTATAAAATTTAATAATAAAGTTTTCTTAAATTAGTCATTGACAAAATGATTTAATTCACAAACATAAGTCCACAGTGTGTAGGTATAGTTTTCTTTTGGTTAAATAAAGTAACTAAAATTACTTTCTGATTGGGGGGGGGGGGGGAAGTAGGTAAAATAAGTACACAAATTAAACGAAATAGGTACCTATCAGAATACACCTAACTTAAAAGTGTTCATCAGTTATGTCCATTGTTGATAGTTGAAGAATTTTAATAACAGCCACTGAAGCTTTTTGGTAATTGCATACTCTTTTTTCAAAGAAGTGTGTCTTTCCTCGTTGCAAATGGGAACGGGCTTGACTACCTGTAAACCAATAATTTACATATTTATATTCAATTTGATAATTAATATAACTATGATCATTTTTTATCAATTTTTACTATAAACATACAATTGAACATTTAATACATTTTTAACTACAAAATAAATTGCAGGTTGTAGATGAATTTTGTCCAAGTGTGAACTTTAAATGCTCAAGAAAAATTGTGGCTATGTATCCCTTACATTTGTGAACAGATATTATAGAAACTATTATAATAGGATGCCCGTATTACATTTTAAAACTCTTTGGCATAGCAATAAAATTTATATTATTAATAATTTTGAAAACAAAACAAATCGAAAAAATGTAAATGTATTATCATCATAACTAGGTGAAAAAGAGTAAAATTGTATGGTGTATAAAAAATGCTAATAGGAACATTCGGCAGACAAATCATGTATCTATACCTAGGGATTTTTTTTTTCTCACACTCATAAAACAAAATCAATTTTTCCTTAATTATCTTTTTGTTTTTCCCGATGTAAAAAACTATAAAAACCTATAAACAATATTCTCACCTTTAAGTTTCATAATTCGCTCCAACATTGTATTGTTTCATCTGAGTAGGTAGAATTATCTCCAAGGAAGTCAACGTCTGAAAAATTGTCAATACATTGGCTACCTATTTCCTTGCACGTGGTATTTGCATATGTTTCAGTGTTGAAAACCATAATAAGTATTATACATTGTATGAACTAAAAACAATAAACTATGAAGTAACTTTTGGTTTTGGCAAACATTTAAAATTGGATACTTGTGTGATATACTTACACATGTGTGTGTGAATTTGACATTATTGAGTATCTAATGCTTTTCTAGGCGAATTAAAATAATCATCAACTGTACGGCCTCCAAATCCTTTATTGGTCTGTTAATTTTCTTCTAACTCGTCGTTGGAGAAATATCATTTTCTGAAAATGTCAAGTTGTAAAAAACAAAAATACATAAATAGGTACCAAATTCATGGATTATGTTAAATGATTTTACCTCTTAGATGCGATTTACTAGTCGTGCTCAGAGTAGTACCAATTTTACTGTAAAGTACTAACATTTTTTTTTACTTCTCTATCCCAGACAAGTGGTTTGGATTATGTTTTGAGACAGCCTCTGACCATATTTACTAATTTACTGGGCATTGTTTACAATCACTAATAATTGAGAAATGATTACCGCTGCAGATTCTATGCCAGGTAGAAATCGTGATAATTCGAACATTTGTTGCCATTATTTCCTTTTATTTCATTGATTTTTTTGGAAATCTACCTATATTTGTAAACAAATTAGCAAATTAGACTGACTCCACAGTATTAAGATATATAATCAGTACAACTAGAAAATAATACTTACAATTGAAAATTAACTTAATGTGGCGAGGCGATGCATTGGATGTTTTACTAAAAAGAATACACTTATCCATGGTGATTTTGTACCAAAATTTATGAATAGCACTCTGTACCTACGACTGTAGTTCTGTAGTCTGTATTTTTGTTCGAATTTCAAATAATCGAGACTCGCGAGTGATTCAAATTTAAAGTCTGAATCGAAAAAATAATAATATTATCATGTTGTTGTTTATTTGATAACAATTATTACTATTTTGTGGTAAATAGTGATAAGACAGAATCGCGGGAAGTAAAATATTACGAAATTTCGTGAACGATGCAGCTACCTATACGAACCACGATTTAAGACGTAACACGTGCATTTTACTGTCTCCGTCTTATATAGCAAAGTTTACGATCAGCAGATCACATTTAGCATCGTCAGTTCAAAAGTTAGAGTGAATCGACGTATATTGAAACAATTAGCAAATTTACGTTCTGCATAATAAAATTTATTATTTGGGTCTGTGTACACGATAAGTAGTCGAAATATTGCTTCGCTTTTCATCTTTTCCGGTGGCAAAGTGTATCTAGTAGGTGCATAGGGCATGTCGAAATGAACAGTACCTACCTAGTCTCCAAAAGCGGCGGGAAAAACGAAAAAAAAATATAGGAAAACGTGAATTTTTACGTAAAATCGGTTTCGGTATTTCGTGTAAGTGGTGTAACTATAAATTAAATTACTGTAAATACATGCAAATGCCATTGATTGTCTATATTGGAATCAAAAACCATAACATTTTCAAAATATTTAGATTCATGTCGAGGTATTCGTTATATGCATACGAAATATTCGTTTTTTCTTAATTTTCTAAAAAATTTTCGCTCGGTCCAATTACCTACTTGAGAATGTAATACGCCTACAACGTTCCTCGCAAGTCGTTGGTGGAAATTATAAGAAAAAGTCTACCGTAAATTCACAATAGTTTTTCATGGGCGTCTGAAGTTAGAATTTTGTCGAAATTCGTAAAAGTCACGAATATTTGAAAACTATTTTTTCATACAATCGTGTGTTTTTATTCGAAAATTGAATATGTATATACGATTCCAGTGGTTCGACCCTTGACCCAAATAAAAGAAATAATACATAATATTATAAATTATCAACACGACAAATATGAAAAGTATGATGGTACATTGGTACAGTTTAAAATTGTTTTAAATTATTTACCTACCTACTTTTCTGTTTTATTATACAATTTAAAAATAAAGTTTTCTTAAATTGGTCATTGACAAAATGATTTAATTCACAAACATAACTCCACAGTGTGTAGGTATAGTTTTCTTTTGGTTAAATAAAGTAACTAAAATTACTTTCTGATGGGGGGTGGGGGAAGTAGGTAAAATTAGTACACAAATTAAACGAAATAGGTAATTATTAGAATATACCTTATTTAAAAGTCTTCATCAGTTATGTCCATTGTTGATAGTTGAAGAAATTTTTATAACAGGCACTGATGCTTTTTGGTAATAATTGCATACTCTTTTTTCAAAGAAGTTTGTCTTTCCTCGTTGCAAATGCAGCG
>CARXXK010001100.1:0-65015 GCA_949089665.1 Macrosiphum euphorbiae
CTGGTAGTTTATATTTGCATTTTATATACACGATAACATTTTCAAAATATTTTGATTTATTTTGAACTGTTAGGGACATTTTCATTTTCCATTTTTTTTTTAGTTTTTTTTCTAAAAATATCAATAAAATTTTATTTGTTGGTTGCGAAAGCTTGAAAATTTAATAGAAGGCTCCTACTATATTGTTTCAAAGGCAGATGAAAAATATTAAAAATCCTTAGTCACAATTTTTTTTTATAAGCATTTAAAGTTCAAAAGTAGACAAAATATGGAAAAATCACTGAAATTAACAAATTATTTTGAGTTAAGAATTCGTAAAATTTTTCTTTTTAAATCTAAGATTTGAAAATGTAATACAAGATTCCTTATAAGATTATCTACCTTTATCAAAAAAAATGTCTTTAATTAAGTCAAATTAAATTTTTATGAGCGTTTGAAATTCAAATTTTTACAACATTGGATATTCACTCGATTTCTCATGTAGCGATTTCCTTATTTTGTTGTAATTCAGAAACGAATAACTGTAGATACATGAAAATTTCACTGAATGTTTAAATTAACATTTCCTATACACCATACAATTTTGAAAATATTTTGGCTCTTTTTGAGCTATTTACGGACATTTACCGCTTTCTTTTTTTTTTAGTTTTTTTTTTAATAAATATCAAAAAAGTTATATCTGTTAGGCCAAAGAGTGTAAAAATTTAATGCAAGGCTCCTGATATATTGTTACAATAGCAGTTGAAAAATATTAAAAATTCATATGCACAGTTTATAAGCATTTAAAGATCGAATTTTGACAAAATTTATCAAAATCTCGAAAATTATCAATCATTGTAATTAATAAATTATAAAATGTTCAGTTTTTATAGCTAAGGATTGCAAATTTAAAACAAAGATTCTCATAAATAGTTCATACTGTAACCAAAAAATCTAAAAAATATATGAACACAGTTATTTTTTATAGACATTGTTAATTCAAATTTGGACGAAATTACATATTAAAAAACCTAACTATTTTAGTTATTTTGTTGTGATTGAATAATGTTATTCGTGAGTACTTGAAACTTCTAAAGTGTACTATTATATATCTATGATAGTATCACGGTTTTTGTTGATGTATAACGCTTATTAGTACCTAATGGATATTGTGATATGATTAATTTGGAATTTATTATAGGTACCTATTATAGGTCAAATTTTTTTTTAGTACCATAGATTATGTATATGACTGACATACCGTCTCCGCAACTAGACTGACATACCGTATCCGCTCAGAATTGTTTTTGTTATACAATGATATTATATCGTTGAATTCAAATTTAATATCAACCATTATACAGTGATACACTTGTAACCTACTGTACAGCAGAGCGACATCCATTTGCCCACCTTTTTTATTTTTACTGATAGCATAGCTGGAAAATAAGATTTTCAAAATCGCCTCGAAAAATACCTAGTTATAATTTAATAATAATATATACATATAGTAGGTACTATAGTATAGGCCCATGACGTATTATGAAATATTTTCGTATATTTTATTGGCAGAATAGGCAAAAAGACTAAACTGCATTTTTTTTACGCTGTATACAAGTTTATATAACATACTTTTTACGTTTATTATACTTATTACGTTATTGTTAACGGAAATGTATGAAAGGGTCAATTAAAATGTAATGAATATATTAACAATATCGCAGCTATATATTACATTTATCGAGTAGGTAATGAGTGGTCGTAGTATTATACACGATTTCTAGGTACCTATATGGCTTAGTTAAATAAATATTACACGTCATAAAATAATTACTTTCAAAGGATATATTATTGTATATGTTTGCTAGCAGTACAAAAATTATGTAGGTACGAATGGATTTTAAAAATGGTTAAAATAATATTATTACCTATATATCCCTATAATATTCTATTACCGTGAATATTACCTTCCTATATAATTATATTATTTTATATTTTAGTTAGTCCTTTACGAAGGACATATCGATGCGTGTTCCAGGAACTTTTTAACTTAACTAGTTACGTTTGGTTTTTCGTTAACTTAACTGTTAACTTACTAAATCTCTTTTTCGATTAACGTGAAATTAACGAATTAATTTTTCATTTTAAGATGATTAATTATGTTTTTAATTTAATTATATCTCACTATTTCAGTCTATTTTGTTTTCATGTCAAAACATATTTACTTCGAATTGTTTAGAGTTATATTTATTTTAAAGTTATTGTTTAAATGTATATCATTCGAATCTAACTTATATGGAAATACTGTACAAAGTATAAACAGTATAGTCCATAATTTAGTTTTGGGTTGGAAAAAAATTAAGTACGCTAGCGTTGTATAAACACATAGACTTTTTCTTGACTTAATAACAAATCAACAAAAAGTGTGTATTGACTTTTAAATTTTTGTTATTGGTGCATATTAACTTAACTCAACTGAGTTAAAACAAATCATTAACTTGCCCAGCCTTGGCTGCAATAATGTAATAAAATATAAAATAATAGTATCGAAATCAGTTTTTGAAAAAACATGGACACTTCGTAGAGCTGTTTTTTGAACACCTCTGACGAAGAAAATTAGAGCATTCTTTATGGAAATTGTACAAAAATCCCTTATGCGCAACCTGAGGGTATTTTTTGTTAGAATTTATTAACTCCAACTCAATTTTATAAACTGCGAAAAAATATAAAATTTAAAAACACACGTATAAACGAAATGACGAAACGATACGATGTCATCCAAAAGACTGGATACAGTCTCATTACCTATATTATTATGACTGTGTGTGATGTTCGGAAATGGGGAATTTTCTAGTGTACTTACCAATTAATTTCAAATAGTACTAATTAGTATCAAAATATATGGCTTGTGATAGTTATTATAGTAGATAACAAACATATTTTATATCTACCTATATACATTACACACTAAAATAAGTACAATGCACAACTGTACAACTGCTGTATAAGAATAAGTTTTTTGGTGAATTTTCCAGTAAACTTTTTTTTCTATTATTTATTACTTATTATGGTAGATGACAAATATATGTACAAGCATTTTATTCATTACACTTACACAGTTACACACTAAAATACAAAGCACAACTTACTATAGAAAACTGTACAAGTACCTACGAGAATAATATTTTTTTTTCGGGAATTTTTTTTCGATTACCACGAAAGCGATGTAAAACGATTTTTTTTAACGAGACGAAAAAACGCCTCGATAGTTCGGCCGAAATTTTACTCACTATCGTGACGCACAGACATCTCCCTCGCCCTCCGACAACGTACGTTGTTGTTTTATTATGACGATATTGAAAACAGTGACGATTTCACAGTAATCAAAAAGCCTCCCGTATTAATATTCTCTAATTTAGAATATAAAACACGCATAACAAGTCGGTAGTGTATTTGAATACTAGAGACGCACAGCAAGTTGCTCACCTACATAGGTATTTTTAGTATTTTAGGAAAACGAATTCTTTAGAAACGAAAAAAGGTGCTCTGCTGTACAGTAGATTACAAGTAGGTCACTGTATAATGGATGATATTAAATTTGAATTCAATGATATAATATCATTGTATAAGAAAAAACGATTCTGAGCGGAGACGGTATGTCAGTCTAGGTATAAGACATATTATATACATATCAATGGTATTAAAAAAAATTGACCTATAATAAATTCCAAATTAATCATATCACAATATCCATTAGGTACTTATAACGCGTTATACATCAATAACAAACCCTGAAACTATCATAGATATATTATAATAGTGTACTTTAGAAAATTCAAGTACCCACGAATAATATTATACAATCACAACGAAATAACTAAATTAGTTATTCTAGGTTTTTTTTATGTAATTTCATGCAAATTTGAACTTAAAATGACTATAAAAATAAACCGTGCGTATGTATTTTTTAGATTTTTTGGTGACAAAATTAAATACTTACGTGGAAACCTGTCTTATTCCAATATTTAGATATAAAAGTTGAACATTTTATAAATTTTTAACTACAAAATAATTATTCAATTTTAAATTTGATAAAGTCAAAATTCGATCTTTAAATGCTTATAAAAAAAAAGGTGGGTAAGTGGATGTCGCTCTGCTGTACAGTAGGTTACAAGTGGGTCACTGTATAATTGATGCTATTAAATTTGAATTCAATGATACAATATCATTGTATAAGAAAAACGATTCTGAGCGAAGACGGTATGTCAGTCTAGGTTAAGACAAATTATATACATATCTATGGTATTAAAAAAAAATTGACCTATAATAAATTCCAAATTAATCATATCACATTATCACAATATCCATTAGGTACTAATAACACGTTATACACCAACAACAAACCCTGATACTATCATATATATATAATAGTACACTTTAGAAGTTTCAAGTAGGTACCCACGAATAATATTGTATAATCACAACAAAATAACTAGGTTTTTTAATATGTAATTTCGTCAACATTTGAACATAAAATGACTATAAAAATAAACTGTGATTGTATATTTTTTAGATTTTTCGGTAAGAGAATTAACTACTTACGTGGAATCTTGTTTTAAATTTTCAATCCTTAGCTATAAAAACTGAACATTTTATAATTTATTAATTACGATGATTAATAATTTTCGAGTTTTTGAAAAATTCTGTCAAAATTCGATGTTAAAATGCTTATAAAAAAAAATTGTGCCTATGTATTTTTAATATTTTTCAACTGATATTGTAACAATATATCAGGAGCCTTGTATTAAATTTTTACACTTTTTGGCCCAACAGATAAAACTTAATTGATATTTATAGAAAAAAAAAACTAAAAAAATTGAAAACTGAAAATGTCCGTAAACGGCTCAAAAAGAGTCAAAATATTTTCAAAATTGTATGGTGTATAGGAAATGCTAATATAAACATTCAGTGAAATTTTCATGTATCTACAGTAATTCGTTTTTTAATTACAACAAAAAAAGGAAATTGGCACATGAGAAATCGAGTGAATATCCAATGTTGTAAAAATTTGAATTTCAAACGCTCATAAAAATTTAATTTGACTTTCCGGTAGAGATTTTTTTATTGATAAAGGTAGACAATCTTATGAGTAATCTTGTATTAGATTTTCAAATCTTAGATTTAAAAAGAAAAATTTTTACGAATTCTTAACTCAAAATAATTTGCTAATTTTCGTGATTTTTCCATATTTTGTCAATTTTTGAACTTTAAATGCTTATAAAAAAAAAACTGTGACTAAGGATTTTTAATATTTTTCAAATGCCCTTGAAACAATATATTAGGAGCCTTCTATTAAATTTTCAAGCTTTCGCAACCAACAAATAAAATTTTATTGATATTTCTAGAAAAAAAACTAAAAAAAAACTAAAAATGAAAATGTCCCTAAACTGTTCAAAATAAATCAAAATATTTTGAAAATGTTATCGTGTATAGAAGATGCAAATATAAACAACCAGTGAAAATTGCATGTACCTACGGTCATTTGTTTTAAAGTTACACCAAAAACCAAATTCAATTTTCTGAAAAATCGATTTTGCGTAAAAATTCCCGTTTTTCCTTAATTTTTCTTTTGTTTTTCCCGGCGCTCTTGAAAACTACTGGGAAATTTAAATTTTGACCTCCCCAATGCACCAACGATATTCACTTTCCAATCGAACAAGATACTGAAGTCGAAAATCGAAGCATTATTTCGACTACTTACCGTGTACACAGACACAAAAAAAATAAATATAAAAATAAAAAATAAAAAAAATAAAAATAAAAAAAATAAAAAAAAAGGTGGGCAAGTGGGTGTCGCTCTGCTGTACAGTAGGTTACAAGGGGGTTACTGTATAATGGATGATATTAAATTTGAATTCAACGATATAATATCATTGTATAAGAAAAACGATTCTGAGTGGAGACGGTATGTCAGTCTATGTATAAGACATAGGTATTATATACATATCTATGGTATTAAACAAAAAATTGACCTATAATGGGTACCTATAATAAATTCCAAATTAATCATATCAAAATATCCATTAGGTACTTATAACGCGTTATACATCAACAAAAACCGTGATACTATCATAGATATATAATAGTACACTTTAGAAGTTTCAAGTATCCACGAATAATATTATTCAATCACAACAAAATAACTAAAATAGTTATTCTAGGTTTTATATATGTAATTTCGTCCAAATTTGAATTTAAAAGGTCTGTAAAAAATAACTGTGTTCATATATTTTTTAGATTTTTTGGTTACAGTTTGAACTATTTACGAGAACCTTTGTGTTGAATTTGCAATCCTTAGCTATAAAAACTGAACATTTTATAATTTATTAATTACAATGATTGATAATTTTCGAGATTTTGATAAATTTTGTCAAAATTTGATCTTTAAATGCTTATAAAAAAAAACTGTGCCTATGTATTTTTAATATTTTTCAACTGATATTGTAACAATATATCAGGAGCCTTGTATTAAATTTTTACACTTTTTGGCCCAACAGATAAAACTTAATTGATATTTATAGAAAAAAAAAACTAAAAAAATTGAAAACTGAAAATGTCCGTAAACGGCTCAAAAAGAGTCAAAATATTTTCAAAATTGTATGGTGTATAGGAAATGCTAATATAAACATTCAGTGAAATTTTCATGTATCTACAGTAATTCGTTTTTTAATTACAACAAAAAAAGGAAATTGGCACATGAGAAATCGAGTGAATATCCAATGTTGTAAAAATTTGAATTTCAAACGCTCATAAAAATTTAATTTGACTTTCCGGTAGAGATTTTTTTATTGATAAAGGTAGACAATCTTATGAGTAATCTTGTATTAGATTTTCAAATCTTAGATTTAAAAAGAAAAATTTTTACGAATTCTTAACTCAAAATAATTTGCTAATTTTCGTGATTTTTCCATATTTTGTCAATTTTTGAACTTTAAATGCTTATAAAAAAAAATTGTGACTAAGGATTTTTAATATTTTTCATCTGCCCTTGAAACAATATATTAGGAGCCTTCTATTAAATTTTCAAGCTTTCGCAACCAACAAATAAAATTTTATTGATATTTCTAGAAAAAAAACTAAAAAAAAACTAAAAATGAAAATGTCCCTAAACTGTTCAAAATAAATCAAAATATTTTGAAAATGTTATCGTGTATAGAAGATGCAAATATAAACAACCAGTGAAAATTGCATGTACCTACGGTCATTTGTTTTAAAGTTACACCAAAAACCAAATTCAATTTTCTGAAAAATCGATTTTGCGTAAAAATTCCCGTTTTTCCTTAATTTTTCTTTTGTTTTTCCCGGCGCTCTTGAAAACTACTGGGAAATTTAAATTTTGACCTCCCCAATGCACCAACGATATTCACTTTCCAATCGAACAAGATACTGAAGTCGAAAATCGAAGCATTATTTCGACTACTTATCGTGTACACAGACACAAAAAAAATAAATATAAAAATAAAAAATAAAAAAAAATAAAAATAAAAAAAATAAAAAAAAAGGTGGGCAAGTGGGTGTCGCTCTGCTGTACAGTAGGTTACAAGGGGGTTACTGTATAATGGATGATATTAAATTTGAATTCAACGATATAATATCATTGTATAAGAAAAACGATTCTGAGTGGAGACGGTATGTCAGTCTATGTATAAGACATAGGTATTATATACATATCTATGGTATTAAACAAAAAATTGACCTATAATGGGTACCTATAATAAATTCCAAATTAATCATATCAAAATATCCATTAGGTACTTATAACGCGTTATACATCAACAAAAACCGTGATACTATCATAGATATATAATAGTACACTTTAGAAGTTTCAAGTATCCACGAATAATATTATTCAATCACAACAAAATAACTAAAATAGTTATTCTAGGTTTTATATATGTAATTTCGTCCAAATTTGAATTTAAAAGGTCTGTAAAAAATAACTGTGTTCATATATTTTTTAGATTTTTTGGTTACAGTTTGAACTATTTACGAGAACCTTTGTGTTGAATTTGCAATCCTTAGCTATAAAAACTGAACATTTTATAATTTATTAATTACAATGATTGATAATTTTCGAGATTTTGATAAATTTTGTCAAAATTTGATCTTTAAATGCTTATAAAAAAAAACTGTGCCTATGTATTTTTAATATTTTTCAACTGATATTGTAACAATATATCAGGAGCCTTGTATTAAATTTTTACACTTTTTGGACCAACAGATAAAACTTAATTGATATTTATAGAAAAAAAAACTAAAAAAAAAATGAAAACTGTAAAGGTCCATAAACAGCTCAAAAAGAGTCAAAATATTTTCAAAATTGTATGGTGTATAGGAAATGCTAATATAAACATTCAGTGAAATTTTCATGTATCTACAGTTATTTGTTTTTGAATTACAACAAAATAAGGAAATCGCTACATGGGAAATCGAGTGAATATTCAATGTTGTAAAAATTTGAATTTCAAACGCTCATAAAAATTTAATTTGACTTTCTTTTAGACATTTTTCTTTTGATAAAGGTAGACAAACTTATAAGGAATCTTGTGTTTAATTTTCAAATCTTAGATTTAAAAAGAAAAATTTTCACGAATTCTTAACTCAAAATAATTTGCTAATTTTCGTGATTTTCCCATATTTTGTCAATTTTTGAACTTTAAATGCTTATAAAAAAAAATTGTGACTAAGGATTTTTAATATTTTTCATCTGCCTTTGAAACAATATATTAGGAGCCTTCTATTAAATTTTCAAGCTTTCGCAACCAACAAATAAAATTTTATTGATATTTTTAGAAAAAAAACTAAAAAAAAATGGAAAATGAAAATGTCCCTAAACAGTTCAAAATAAATCAAAATATTTTGGAAATGTTTTCGTGTATAGAAAATGCAAATATAAACAACCAGTGAAAATTTCATGTATATACGTTCATTTGTTTTAGAGTTACAAAAAAAACCAAAATCGATTTTTTGGAAAACCAATTTTGCCTAAAAATTCCCGTTTTTCCTTAATTTTTATGTTGTTTTTCCCGGCGCTTGTGAAAACTACTGGGAAATTTATACTTTTGACCCCCCAAAGTACCAACTAGATTCACTTTCCTATCAGAAAAGCTACTGATGAAGAAAATCCAAGCACTTTTACTGTCCTAAAACGTGATGACAGACACAAAAAAAAATAAAAAAAAAAAAAATAAAAAAAAAAAAAAAAAAATAAAAAAATAAAAAAAAAATAAAAAAACACACATCATTGTAAAATTAATACATTCATCGTTTCACTCAGAATCTAAAAGGTGGGCAAGTGGGTGGCGCTCTGCTGTACAGTAGGTTACAAGTGGGTCACTGTATAATGGATGATATTAAATTTGAATTCAACGATATAATATCATTGTATAAGAAAAACGATTCTGAGCGGAGACGGTATGTCAGTCTATGTTTAAGACATATTATATACATATCTATGGTATTAAACAAAAAATTGACCAATAATAGGTACCTATAATAAATTCCAAATTAATCATATCACAATGTCCATTATGTACTTATAACGCGTTATACATCAACAAAACCGTGATACTATCATAGATATATAATAGTACACTTTAGAAGTTTCAAGTACCCACGAATAATATTATTCAATCACAACAAAATAACTAAAATAGTTATTCTAGGTTTTTTAATATGTAATTTCGTCCAAATTTGAATTTAAAATGTCTGTAAAAAAATAACTGTGTTCATATATTTTTTAGATTTTTTGGTTACAGTATGAACTATTTATGAGAACCTTTGTTTTAAATTTGCAATCCTTAGCTATAAAAACTGAACATTTTATAATTTATTAATTTCAATGATTGATAATTTTCGAGATTTTGATAAATTTTGTCAAAATTTGATCTTTAAATGCTTATAAAAAAAACTGTGCCTATGTATTTTTAATATTTTTCAACTGCTATTGTAACAGTATATCAGGAGCCTTGTATTAAATTTTTACACATTTTGGCCCAACAGATAAAATTTTATTGATATTTATAGAAAAAAAACTAAAAAAATTGAAAGCTGTAAATGTCCATAAACAGCTCAAAAAGAGTCAAAATATTTTCAAAATTGTATGGTGTATAGAAAATGCTAATTTAAACATTCAGTGAAATTTTCATGTATCTACAGTTATTTGTTTTTGAATTACAACAAACTAAGGAAATCGCTACATGGGAAATCGAGTGAATATTCAATGTTGTAAAATTTGAATTTCAAACGCTCATAAAAATTTAATTTGACTTTCTTATAGACATTTTTTTTTTTGATAAAGGTAGATAATCTTATAAGGAATCTTGTGTTAAATTTTCAAATCTTAGATTTAAAAAGAAAAATTTTTACGAATTCTTAACTCAAAATAATTTGCTAATTTTCGTGATTTTTCCATATTTTGTCAATTTTTGAACTTTAAGTGCTTATAAAAAAAAATTGTGACTAAGGATTTTTAATATTTTTCATCTGCCTTTGAAACAACATATTAGGAGCCTTCTATTAAATTTTCAAGCTTTCGCAACCAACAAATAAAATTTTATTGATATTTCTAGAAAAAAAACTAAAAAAAAATGAAAAATGAAAATGTCCCTAAACAGTTCAAAATAAATCAAAATATTTTGAAAATTTTATCGTGTATAGAAAATGCAAATATAAACAACCAGTGAAAATTTCATGTATATACGTTCATTTGTTTTAGAGTTACACCAAAAACCAAAATCGATTTTTTGGAAAACCAATTTTGCGTAAAAATTCCCGTTTTTCCTTAATTTTTATGTTGTTTTTCCCGGCGCTTGTGAAAACTACTGGGAAATTTATACTTTTGACCCCCCAAAGTACCAACTAGATTCACTTTCCTATCAGAAAAGCTACTGATGAAGAAAATCCAAGCACTTTTACTGTCCTAAAACGTGATGACAGACACAAAAATAAAAAAAAAATAAAAAAAAAAATAAAAAATAAAAAAATAAAAAAAAAACACACATCATTGTAAAATCAATACATTCATCGTTTCACTCAGAATCTAAAAAACACACATCATTGTAAAATCAATACATTCATCGTTTCACTCAGAATCTAAAATTGTGCCTATGTATTTTTAATATTTTTCAACCGATATTGTAACAATGTATCTGGAGCCTTGTATTAAATTTTTACACTTTTTGGCCCAACAAAAAATATCTCTACAAACCTTTACAAACGACTTACAAACGTATGGAATAAACGAAAGTTTGAAATTCTATTTTAGGGGTGCTGGGAAATGGACCTCGTATACGCTATAACCTACAAAATGGTTACTGTTGAGACCCGAATGCGCGATGACATTCCCCACCGACCGCCTCACACACGCACACACACACAACATAAATTGTTGTTTTTATTTCTGTTTTAATTGTCCTTATCAGCTGTGAATTATTATATAATATGTAAATTATAGCCGCCGCCGCGCCGGCTGCTCGTTTATTATTATTTTAGCACGGCCGCCGCAAATGTGACCAGACCAGTTTCGCGCACCGGTGTCATCGGAAACCGTTAATTATTTTTTTGTGTGCCAGTCTTCATTCGTAGGTACAATATTATATTGTAAAATTCGTAAGGCGCGAACCGCCAGAATTATAATATATTGTACCGTTTTGTAAGGCGCGATTCGCCAAAAGTATAATATATCGTGGGCGCGAATCGCTACATATTGTACGTTATTGTACGGCGCGAATCGCCAGTGTTGGTTGTAATTTTTTATATTATTATTGTGAAGGCGCGAATCGCCCACTTGACTCTCTTGAACGCGATTGCGACGCGTATTCCCTCTGACTTGCAAGACGATTTTCAGTTTCTGATTGAGATTCTCCATGACGACGTATTTTTATTGCCCTATAGCCTGTGAACTATTTCTAGAAAGTTGAGATCTTGTTCTTTTGTTGCATTTTAAAATGAGAAAAAAAACTAAACAGTAATGTAATGTATTGTTTATACACACGCCGCCATGATGCCGATAACGGTCGTACATCACAGTCGTAGGCATTACGGACATTTTATACTAACTATTTCTCCTAAGATCAATAGGCAATATCCACCATTTTCAATAAACAACAACCAATAATTATTATTTATTATTATAATAGCTTTAAAACCCATGGCAACTATTTTTAAACACAAATTTCTATCGTAAATCTCAAAATTCCAGTTTGAGCACCTCCCCTGGGTGATCAATTCACTTTTTAAATTAGCCTATATTCATCAATGATAATATCGGCTTCTAATGGTAAAACAATTTTTAAAATCTGTCCAATAGTTTCGGAGCCTATTCAATACAAACAATCAAATCTTTCCTCTTTATAATATTAGTATAGAGGAACGGCTGGCCAGTCTTCTCTCCACTAAACTGTGAGTTTTTATTATTTACTGTTATACTACAACATTTGTTGAGCCAAAAGGGCTAAATTTATACAGGCATTTGTCGTACCAGAAGCGTATACCTACTATATTATTATTATATATCTATTATTTTTACCGTAATATAGCAATTTATATCTCGTTAAGTTTTAGTTAATATTTTTTCCAAATAGTCTTTCTGTTGTTAGTTCTAAGTACACAAAAACACACATACACACCTACACACTCACTGCACACTAGCACTCAGGGCCTTTGCTCGGCAATCCCGTCCACTACCGTCGAATCGCTAATCACCAGGGCTCGGAAGTTGTGGCACTAAAAATGGCAATTTTTAGCTCCTTAATAAGCACTAAAAAACTCCAAAATATGCGCTATAAATAGCACGAAAAATCAAAAAATATGCATTTAACTTGAAAAAATTATAATTATAAATTTATTACAAAAAAAAATTAAAGGTTATTATTTTATTAATTATTATTCATTACAAAAAAAAAAATTAAACTTTATTATTTAAAAAATAAATATTAATTATTATTAATAATTAGTAATTTCATTTGCCAATTACTATACTGTTATATAATTATTATACTGTTTTATACTGTTTATGTTCATTGACGGTTCAGAGACTGGCTGGACTGGTCGAATTAAAACTGTTAACAAACATGTTAAATTATTTAATTATGTGTGCGTATAATTAAATTAATTCATATATTTACCCTGGGAATTACACTGGATTAACAGAAAAATTCATCAACATAACAACGAAGGCGATTTAATAATGTTTTTTTTTCTTTAGGCATTTTTAATTAATATTAAAATACGTACTTAGATTTACGATTTATTTCACGACGACAACGTTCGACAACGGAGGAATCGGGAGTACTAAAATTAAAACTATAAAGGATAAAGTATATACTATACAGACATATCTGTAATCGTATTTAATTGTATTGATAATCTATTGCAATAATACAATAAGGGAATAACACTTACGTCACGAACTATTAATACATCGGACCGTCGATGAATTGTAGAACGGTAAAAACATGAAATATTATTCGCTTTATTTCCAATAATTTGAATATTTTTAAAAATATAACCAAATAAAATCATTATTTCAACTAAATGTGGTTATTTTCAAAATTATCTGATAATATACCCAAAAATAGCACTAAAAACCTTAAAATGGCAAAATAGCAATAAAAATCATAAATATGCAAAAAATGGCAAAATAAAATTTCGTGATGACATCAGATAAGTGTGAAACATATTTGTATCTTACTTTGGGTGTTCTAGGACAAACCAAAAAAAATATGCATTTGCCACAACTTCCGAGCCCTGCTAATCACACATTATTTATACACCTCACAGGTCGGTCGGTGCGTGAGTGGAGCGCGAAGTATTTATGTGACCGGGCGACACGCACTATTATTGTACGTACCCGACCCGCACATTTGGTGACCTCGACGTGATCGATTAACTTACGTAATATCATTATCATTATTTAATTACGGTATACTGATCAATGTAAGTTTTTCGTGACCTATATTTGTTATATAATAAATTATCATCGGTTAATGGTCATAGGTATACACCTGAATTAAATCGTTTCCAATTGATATACACACGTCAATATAATATACTACACATTGTTGTCGATAATTACGAGTAGCTTGTGTATATTTAATTAATTTTTTATAATGGCACTTGATGAGAATGAGAAAAAGGTCTTGGTTAATTTGAAGAAACGAAGGGGAGGAGTAGTAAAAGCAGCGCTTAAAAGAGTTCAAACCTTCATTACGAAATTAAATTCCAAGGGACGATGCCATCGCATAATTAGAATTTCGTCAGGAAGAGTTACCACAGATGAATCGGTAATTTGACGACGTGCAGTGTGAAATTGAGTTGATCGATCCCGATAATTTTGAGGAAGCAGAAAAAGAGAGAGAGCAATTCGAAAACACTTATTTTGCTATACGGGCGGAGTTGCAACAGATTATAAGTGCAGAGAAAAGTCAAAATACATCTATAAATAATTCCTCAAGCATCACAACAACGGGGCATGCAAGAGGAGCACGCCTACCTCCGATCTCGCTACCAAGCTTTAATGGTAACATCCAGCTGAATGGGAGTCATATTTTGAGTGTTTTAAGGCTATAGTGCACAATGATGACAATTGTCCAGCAGCACAAACATTCTCGCATCTTAGGTCTACCCTGAGTGGTCAAGCTCTAGACGTTATTAAGGGACTACCTATGACTGAAAATTATTATAAAGTGGCAATCGAAAAATTGCAACAGCGGTATGACAACAGGAGTTTAGTTATACACACACACAAACAGGCATATCACCTCCGCTATATATCATTGTATAAGTTATAATATCGGAAAATTAAGAACTATTAACAATATCGCTCATTTCAGTAGATAGGTAATTTATGCGGTTTATTACAAAAATCTCGAAATAGGTACATACACAATAATTAACGTTACATCATTATAGTAACATCTTTATCAATAAAACATTTACAAATCTTCATGTTATCAGTCATTTTCCATACAGACTCATGCTACAATGAGCATACAGGTGGGAACGTACATACCTTCTTGTATCTTTATATATACACAATAATATTAGGCCAACCTATCATGAATAATATTACAGATACTTAATTATATTTTTAATCAATCATATATACCTACATTGAAATATTGTATGAGATTACATTAGACTAAAATCATAGCTTATATACACATAGGTACAAAAAAAAGAAAAAAAGAAATGTCTTACTGTTATAATTGTACTATTATTCATCAAGTGCAGTGAGAATTATGTATATATAACAATAAGTAAAAAAATATTTTAATCGAGCCAATACCTATTTCTACAGTTACATGAACATGTGAAACATAGTATGATATGCAAACCCACATTAAATCATATACCGATATGTATATTCGACATTACAAACACCTAAACATATTATATGGATTACATATATATATATATATATACAGTGTGTAAACGGTAATCGAGAACACTCAATATCTTTACGTAGAGACCTGCTATTTGAATTCCGTTTTTTTGGCAGTTGTTATGACATAAAAATACACATTTTTATGGTCTTTGAATTTTTTTTACTTAATTAGTCACGCGCATGCGCATGTCAACTTTTTTTTTTTAAATGGCAACCCCCTGCTTTAACCATTAATTATTTTTTGCCTATTTTTTTTAATGAATTTTGGTAGTTGAACCAACTTTCTAAGTTCAAAATTGACCAAGTTACAGCCAATCAAAAAAAAAAGAAAAAATTAGAAAAAAAATGCGCTCGATTTTCAGCTTTTTGATTTTAACTCTGAAAATAATTATTTTAGGATTGTTAAACATTGACATTTTTGTAACTATTTATTACGGTGATATTCATAAGTTATTTTAACTTCAATTACCTACTGAATAATTTTCTCTTTAATTTGTGTAATAAATCATATAACTTATTATAGCAGAAAAATGTAAATTAGTATGTTGTTTATTTCTTTACATTTAATGGATCTATTAGAACGTATTAATAATTATTAATTAATAACAAATTCAATTCTTATTTAAGTTACCAATTTATTTAGTTAATAAAAATCTAAAAAAAAAAAAAAAAATCTAACGAATAAATTGTTCAAACTGTTCTCTGCCGTGAACAAAACATGATTCAGCGCGAGAAAATTATTCAGTAATTGAAGTTAAAATAACGTATGAATATCACCGTAATAAATAGTTACAAAAATGTCAATGTTTAACAATCCTAAAATAATTATTTTCAGAGTTACAATCAAAAAGCTGAAAATCGAGGGCAATTTTTTTTTCTAATTTTTTCTATTTTTGATTGGCTGTAACTTGGTCAATTTTGGACTTAGAAAGTTGATTCAACTACCAAAATTCATTAAAAAAATAGGCAAAAAATAATTAGTGGTTAAAGCAGGGGGTTGCCATTTAAAAAAAAAAGTTGACATGCGCATGCGCGTGACTAATTAAGTAAAAAAAATTCAAAGACCATAAAAATGTGTATTTTTATGTCATAACAACTGCCAAAAAAACGGAATTCAAATAGCAGGTCTCTACGTAAAGATATTGAGTGTTCTCGATTACCGTTTACACACTGTATATATATATATATATAAGCATATAAACATTCATATATACACATCAATTAGTCGCCTACATAATATAGGCATACACATATTTACATACACACATACTAGTATATAACCATAACCTTACGTCTTATTCTTATATAATTAAACAGTATTCATACATACATACGTACATAGATATATATTTAATTAAACAGCATTCATGCATACATATAAACTCGATCTATTATTCCAAATAATAATTTACATAAAATCGACAACTTTTATGATTCATTCATTTTCAGTAGATAAACCCATGTACTATGTACACATATTTATCACACAATTCTAATACAGCTTAAAGTCTAAAATATCATATTAAGAATTCTTAAAAGCATTACAATGAAAAACCGTATTTATTTCAAAGATGAAACAAATTCATATTTAAATTCCATGGTATTAATAATAAAAAGCATACTATTATATTATAATAGTTGTCTTCATCACATATTAACAAAAACAAAAAATCTGTTTTCCACATAATTATTTTTTTATTATTTTTTTATTAATATTATTTTTTTTTAAATCAATTAGTTATTTTAATTTATCACCTCCCGGATAGAGTTTTGAAAATACTTGGTCCTTAGATGGAATAATGTAATTGAGATCCAACTTTACAAGTTCCCAACATTTAAGTTTTGGTGTTTCGGCCATGAACCAAAGAGGAACGCACAAGCATTTTGTTTCGGCAATATGAGTGGTCATAAATTCTTTGTCCTTTACGTTTTCGCCTTGCAATAAGAATTAATATTTAAACATCAGTAATACGATATGCATTGAAATGTATTATAGGTCCAATGATTAAATATAAAAGTACAATTATATAATGTAATGTGCAGCAGTGGCGTAGACAAGGGGGGATGACGTGGAGGTCAGATCCCCCATCGGCTTTTTATTACCTTAGTAAAAAAATTTGAGAGCGTGGGGGATATACGTACTGCATATTTACGTGTAAGGGTTAAAACTATTAAATGTTATAAATGTATAAATATAAGTTACCAAACCTAACCCATAGCTTGTTAAAAATAAAAGTCCAGGGGTCGAACCAACGTAACCTGGGCTAGATATATTTAGAATTTTTTTGTTCCCTAAACCATTGGTGAACTATACATTAATTTTATTATTATTATATTATCTCATAAAGTTAATTTTGTTACCAATGTTAAAACACGAGTCCGGTAAAAATGTACAAGTGTCGACATATACATTTGAATATTTTTTTTTATTCAATTTTTCCGAAGTCTTTCTTAATTTGTACACTTTGAACCTTACATTTCTACAACTTTTAACAATCTCTTCAATTTCCAAATGCAGTATTAAAGATATTTCACCTTCTAATACGAAGTAAGCATAATCAACATCTCCTGTTCCTTTTCCTATGACAAAAAAATAATATTAGGTAGGTACCTATACTGTTGATTTTATTATTAATTTAAATTATCGTATCATATATATTTAAAAATTAAGTATACTTTAGTTACCGAGAACATATTCATGATCTTTAAATGTTTTGATAGATGAAATAGTACTACACATATGTAATTCCATCAAACTCAGGTGTTTAAAATATGAAGAATTTTTAATTGCTTTTGCATTTATTTTTCATTCCACTTAAGTTGCAGATTATCTTTGATAATGTCCGTGAAATCATTTTTCGAAATGCTAATCAATTCCACCGCACCTTTATAATATTCATAAATATATTACAAATAATTAAAATTTGCAGCTTCTGAATATCATACTTGTGTTATCACATATTATTATAATGGACAACACATTTCTATTGAGCATTTTTTATGTTCATAGTTACAAAGTTACAAGTTTACAACATAGAGGAATTTTTAGAACCAATAAAATTGTTTAGTATCCGCATAAAAAAAATGTTTACTTAATGATTGAACAGAATTGGTTCTAAGTGTGTTAAACATAACAGCACTTTCGCCAAAAGAATGTTTTTCCTTCAATTTGCAACGTTCAGTGTTCTCCATAAGTTTAGTAACAGGGTTTTGTACATCTTCAGTAATCATCACTTGTCCTTTGACAATTAAATACATGTTCGTCGATAAATGTCCCTGTTTCAGTATCCATCTACCAGGGCCATAACATTTATACGTTGCCCTTCTCATTAGAGCCGTTTTAATATCCTAAGAATAAATTATTAGTGTAGGTATATCTAAAATATTAATCAAAAGTTTCATATTGATGTGTATTACATATGGCATTAGTCTAGATGATAATATGGAAACCCTAACCACTAACCAGTAATTTCTTTAAAATTATGGTATCGCTGCGGGGCGGAGGTATGAGTACGGTTCTAATCACGAGAGCAGCACGTCATGACTACAACAAATTCGTAATATTTTTACTAGTTTGTACTTTCAAGTTTCAATATTAGGTACCCAGGCGTCGTTGGTTTTTTAAAAAAATTATTTGTAACGATATAAACTTTGAGAATTTTTTTTTCTTAAAAATATAAATAACAGATTTTTGGTAACTCCATTCGATGATTTAATATGACTTTTTAAAGATATGTAATTTTTTTACAAATTTCCTATGCAAAATAAATTTCAAAAAAATATTTTTTTTCTTGGTTATAATTTGTTATCATTTATAAAACAAGTGGGGGCGCGTAAAATAGCCTAAAATGTATTTTTAGTTAAATTGTGTTTTTCAAAAAACTGTTATGGTGTTTTAATGAAAATTAAATATATTAATGTTCATTCAGTTATTAATAATATTAAACAAATAATAAGACTTATAACCTATATAATTAAAAAAAAAAAAAAAAACATACAAGAAATTGTCAATCTAGATTTTCCAGCTTTAAGCTAGTGGCTAGTCCAAATCAGCGTCAGAGTTAAAAAAAGTCCTTAATATAAACTGAAATTAACTGAATAAAAATAATTGTAATGGCATTACTGATTTGGGCAATTAAGATTGGAGAGATGGACCACATTATCCTAAAGTCTGAATAATTAGCAATATTTTAAATAAATATAATTTAGTGGAGAGAAAAATCATGTCAAGATAGTTGTGATAATTTTATTTCCTATCTGTTACTGTTTCTCTCATAAAATTCACTATAAAATATAGTACATAAATATATATTTAAAATTATTGTTAATATGTAAACAGATTATAACAGGAAGACTAGATGAAAATTTTTTTATATATTATTTATAGCATTTTGCGCTGTACATATTGTAATATAAAAAAAAAAGTGTGTAAGTGGATGTCACTCTGCTGTACAGTAGGTCACAAGTGGGTCATTGTATAATGGATTGTAATAAACTTGAATTCAATGATTTAATATCAATTATCATTGTATAAGAAAAATGATTTTGAGCGGAGACGGTTTGTCAGTCTGGATATTTTATATTGTTATTATTTATTATAATGTCATGTAAGTTGAATTAATATTATAATATTATAATTATTTATTCGTTTCTATGGTGGTAAACATAGCGTTAGAAATTAAAATCCCATTTTTAGCGGTTTTTCGTAATTTTTCGGTGGTTTTTCCCACGGCATTAAATAACTATTGATAAAATCGAAAAATGACCTCTCAATGTACCATCTTGATAAAATTTGCTAAAATATAAATTACTATATGTTGAAATCGAAGCACTCTTTCTGGTAGAAATTTTGTACAAAATATATAAAAAAAAACACCATTATAAAACCACTAGCTTCCTCTCTCCGCTCAGAATCTAAAATTATTTTTATTTCTAAAACTGAAAATAAAAATTTTAATTTCTTGGAAAAATTCGAAATAGCCAAAGTAAACCTGATTATAAGAACAATTTTAATGGTAAAAACATTTATCTAAGTCAAGTAGTTTATTTTTCATATTGCTTGGGATCATGATGGGTTATAATAATAGTTTTTTAAAAAAACCAGAAAAGTCTCTCTGATAGATAATACTAATGTTTATAAAACGATTGATGTAATTTATTTATTTACATTCGAGTATTTTTTCTCCCCATGTTCAGTTAAAAAATATGGATTGATTCTAATTATGACCATCCTACAAAATAAGCCTAAATTATTTATATTTAATTTTTAATATCTAACACATATCATAATGCTTTTGCTTTATGTAACAATAAGATACGTGTCATCGTATTATTGAATTTAAGAAATACCGAGATATAAGCAATTTATATTTATTATTACGTAGAAAATCGGATTATAGTTATAACTTTTTTTTAACTATGTATTAGTTCTAGATATCTAGTATAGGTAAATAATCTCAGACGTATGTGAAGTTATCTCCTCTCAACAACTACACCATTAACACCAATTTATTTGAGAAATATGTTGTTATTTTGCCAATTAGTTTTCGTACAGCCACAATAAATTATGTAGTCTGATTTCTCCAAACCTCCGCTAACATAGTAATATGTTAAAACAATCAAGTTAATTAAATCACCAACTTACAGTTGGACAAAGCTGAAAACATTTAAATCCTATTTCGAACATCCATTCGATTGTTTGTAATTCAAGTTCTGTTCTCTCATCAGGTTGTTTGAACAACATTAATTTTTGCTAAAAATAAATTAAAAAGGTTATCACGGTATTATATTATAATTAGGTATATTGAAAAGTGTTAAATACTCACAAAAACAGATATGTGAGGTAATTTATAAGATGTAAGAAGATTTTCCTTGCGTATTGATTCAAACAAATCTAAAGGAGCGAGTACATAAGCATCATCTTGCAGCCAAGTCAGGTTAGCAATCGCCGTACAAACAAAAGCTCTGAATCTTGATATCGGTTGTATGACCTAAAATTTTAGAATTTTAAATTTGTATTATAATACTACTGAATTGGTTTATCACTTTATACGTCACATAGCCACTCTATAACTGGGAAATATTTAAGTCATTGTTTTGTATTTTTTTATCCTATACAATTTCCAACCACACGTACAAAATTATAAGATCTCATGCTTTTATTTCGTCTTAAGGTGGGTTTCCACTACATACGTGTACGTTTACGTGCATATATTGACCGGATACGTTCGCAATGAACGGCCTCACAAACGTTTTCCATATCGGTTAATATGGTTTAGGTCGTTTAGGATTGGTAACATACTAGTTACCATAGGCGGTACTACGGGGGTGGCAGAGTAGGCAACTGCCCCTCCTGCGAACCGTATACCTGTATTAATACATAATTCCTTAAATCTCGGTTTCCTAACTCTAAAAATATATAATTTTTTTTTTTTCAATACGAAATTTGTTCCAAAATATCTGTGAATGATAACACACACTTAAAAAATATTCTATTATTTAATCTATTCTGTGATTTTATTATCAACGAATCCTGATAAGGTGATGTGCGTCAAAACGTTACAACATTGCGATAGATAAGAAAAGATTCGAATTGTTAAATTTGTTAAATTTTTTTAGTTTTTTTTTCTATAAATATCAATAAAGTTGTATCTGTTGCTCCAAAAAGTGTAAAAATTTAATACAGGGTTCCTGATATATTGTTACAGTAGCAATTGAAAAATATTAAAATAGGCACAATTTTTTTTATAAGCATTTAAACATCGAATTTTGACAAAATCTCGAAAATTATCAATCATTGTAATTAATAAATTATAAAATGTTCAGTTTTTATAGCTAAAGATTGCAAATTTAAAACAAAGGTTCTCATAAATAGTTCATACTGTAACCAAAAAATCTAAAAAATATATGAACACAGTTATTTTTTACAGACATTTTAAATTCAAATTTGGACGAAACTACATATTAAAATCAATATTAACGATCTTTGTTTTTGTTGTAATTTAAAAATATTATTCGGGGATATATGAAACTGAAAAATCAAAATATTATGGCCTACCCATACAATCTACCATAGTATAAGGAATAACAATTATGCTCATGATAAGACTGTGCATATTTTAAGGAATTTATTCATAAATTCCATATAATTTAATATTTTAATACCATAGAAAAGTATACAATATGTCTTATACCTAGACTGACATACCGTCTCCACTCAGAATCGTTTTTCTAATACAATGATATTATATCATTGCATTCAAATTTAATACCATCCATTATACAGTGACCCACTTGTAACCTACAGTACAGCAGAGCGACATCCACTTACCCACCTTTTTATTTACAAAATTATTCAATGAGTAAATTGGAAGGGGTTTTATTGGGGTGAAGGGGAAGTCACCCATTAACGACCCCCCCCCCCGTTCCCAACATATAGTTAGATAGTTTAAATATTTTATGCCCCCCCTGCCAAGAGGGTCTAGTACCGCCTATGCTAGTTACCTCATATATTCTTATGTTATCAATATAGAGCCATGTACACGTGAGAAGTTGAACTTGATCCAACTTCATGGTATCGTGGTCAAGCCTGTGGTAAGAACGTATAACACTCTGGTATACCAAAAGATTACCACGTATACCAACCAATCACAGAAAAGTATTTTTATGCACTTACACGTACGTGTATGTAGTGGAAACCCACCTTTATACACTGTAATTTCACTAACATTCCAATACTATTTGTTACGAAAAGTATACCCCATCGAATTCCGTGTGGCGTCAAAAAATGAATAAATAATAAGGTACAGTTACTAACCTTTTTTGTAAAATCTTCATGATCAGATAAACTCGTAAGACTCATAGCTACTTCTTCTACAAAATTAATCAACTATAAATGTAAAAAAAATAAAAAGGTTATTTTAATAAAATTATTATTTTAGTAAAATAAAACACAAGCAACTGTGACTAGGTAACTGTGCAACTACAATGTAAACATTCTATTTTATTAAATTTGTCAAAATTATTGAGCCGTAATAATATTTTTAAAAAAAACCCATAAATGTCGAGTGTGCAATGAAAGTTGAAACGCTTATATTTATATTTTATTATCACCAATTAAAAGGTTATATTATATCAAAATGTACGTCCAGCAGTTACAATTTTGTGTTTTTAGCTTAAATATTAGAGGGAATTGCGGGTATGACCTATTATAAAACTTAAACGTTTAAGAAGATTATCTGTGTTTTTCGTGGGTTATTTACGATGTTTTAATTTTTAAGTGAGTTATGACTTTATGAGTACCAACCTAATACCTATGTATGATATTAATATTTGAAAATGCTTAAATTAACTTAAAAATTAAATTATTGAAAACGACCAAAGAGAGTATGCACTCTGTCGACTGTCAGATAATTTTCTTATATTTAAATTTGATAATAGGACAATTCACTTTTATATTCAAGCTAACAATACAAAATTGAAACTGCTGGACTTAAATTTTAGTATTTTGTGTGTAAGTAAAACGGAGACAACATATTATTATGAGGGTACGGCGTGCTCTTAAAGTCTTAACCTTAAGAGGATGTCTACGCACTTTTTGTTATCTCTCTCTGACCCACTCGTGACTAATAACTTTACGTTTAGCAGAATCAACCTGGTGTTAATATACCTACATTTAATATTAGAGAAAATTCACCAATTATCAAACCTTAAGTTAAGAACATTACCTCTGTCCCTACGTTGTATATTAAAATGTTTATGTAAATTATGAGTGGGTAAATATTATTACAATTTAAAAATGCTTAAATAAATTGTATAAAAATTATAATATCGTAAAAAACCCAACCTATGGACATAGGCAGGACCGTATTTAGAGATTGTACACCCCGGGGCTCTCATAAAATTATATCCCTCCTTTTGGCCATCAGGAGGGAGAATAGATATCCAGTGTTCAAAATGAAAATTGTAAATACCTATATAAACTTATAGAACATTAGATACCTGGCTACGTGTATTTTAAATAGAGGACAGAGACGTATTCAGAAATTTGGCGCCCGGGTGCCAATGTTTTTCCGCCCCCCACCCCTCCACAGAAAAAATTATTTGACTTTTTCAAACTACCGAGAGCGTTGGAGCTTACTTTCCGGTGACAACCCGTTATCGTATCCTTTTTAGAACAAAAGTTAGTAAAAAAAAAAAAAGTAGATTTCAAACTTTAAACATTATGTTATTTTTTTAAATTAATCACATTTAAATATTTAATATAAAATAGGTTTAGTTATTATCAACTATAATTACAAAACAATAAATATTTAAAATTTACATATTCATTTTTCGAGCTTTCAAGGAACTAAACTCATTGATTATATCATCATCAGTGGCGTCCGCAGGGAGGAGGCTAATGGGATGAAGCCCCCCCCCCCATTACCTGTATAATTATTACTTTTTCAAAAAAATATTAATCAAGTTTAAACTGTCAACTATAGTAAATCTCATATTATATGTCTTACCAGAATGAATTCATTTTTGAAAAAACATTGTATTTGCATATCAATTTTCATAAATTATCTGTAATTTTTCTGTAAAAGTATGAACTATAATATGTATGAAAGCCCTTGTATTAAATTGTCTAGCCTTAGATATACATATTTTATATTTTATGAGTTTTGAACTACAAATTAACCGTGGTTTTGACGAAATTTGAACTTAATAATAAATGCTTATAAAAAAAAACCATGATGCCTATGTATTGTTAATATTTTAGCTGTAATAAAAAAACTTACGTATTACATTTTTAAGCTTTTTGACCGGATAATTAATTTTTTATTGACATTCATAGAAGAAAAATTTTAATTAATCAAATACAATCCAATTTAAGACGGTATAACCAAAGCTTGTTACCAAACAATTTAAATAAATTTTCAATTTTTTTTCTCCAATTATTTATAAAAGCGCCAAGAATTTTCAATTTCTACCTCCTAAAAGTACTAACTAGATCCAATTTGCTAACAAAAACATACACTGGGCATCGAAGCTTATGATCAGAGCATTTTTTCTACCAGATGAGTTGAAAAGTTACAAACATTTTAAAATACCCCAAATAACGTTATTAGACTGGTCAAAATAAAAATTAAATTGTGACTAATTTTCAAGCCCCCCCTATTAAAAAATCCTGCGGACGCCACTGATCATCATAGTCTAAACCTTTTGTAATATCTGATTCGATGTTTAATATGGCGATACTGTTTAGTCGTTCATCAGTCATCCTCAATCGAAAATAACTTTTAATTCGTTTTAGTGCACTAAACGATCGCTCTGAAGAGCAGTTAGACACAGGACAACATTGATACATTCTTAGAGCAATATTTACGTACGGGTATATGTCGTATAAAAATTCAAAATTCATTGTTTTAATGTTTTCTATACTTTGATAAGTCACTAATAAGCGATAACTGTATAAACGGTGTTGCCATATTATTGATAAAAATTAATATTTTTTAATTATTATATTATTGATAAAAAAAACTAATTTATATTATTTTTCATTTTCATTAACAGAAGATGGGTTATGTAAAAATCTGATGCCGCCCCTATAAAAATGCCGCCCGGGGCGATCGCCCCCTCTAGCCCCCCCCTAAATACGTCACTGATAGAGGAACACATTCACTTTAAATTTTCTATTTTTTTATAAATAGTTTGGTAATAGGTGAATTCACTTTAATATTAAAAGTAACGACACAGAGTAAGTTCAACATAAACGGTGCACTGGCATGTAATACAATATAATAGCTGTACGGGCTGTACAGAAACCGAAACCTAAAATAAAACGGTATCAATAATATGCTTAACTTATGGAAAAATTATTATTATCAACCCCCCTCAAAGAAAAATCCTCGCTATACAAATTGAACATTTTATGTACACTTTTTAATTTTTAACTAGGTACAGAATAATTTGCCAATTATCGTGATGCCAATGAATTTTAAACTTCAAATGCTCAAAAAAATATAAGTGCCTATCACATACCTATATTATATCTTTAATATTTTTAAATATGTATAATAACAACTTATGAAAAACCTTGTTTTCAATTTTCAAGCTTTTTGAACTATTTCTAATTGATAGAAATATGAAAATGTCAAATGTATATTAATAGATCAAAAAGAGTCAAAATATTTTTTAAATTATGACATGTATAGAAAATTCTAATATGTATAAACATTTGGTGAAAAGTTAAAGTTTTTACGGTTGTTGGTGTTTAAATTACTTCAAAATAAGGAAATCAATTTCATCGAGTTGTACGTATAAATTAGTACTAAATTCGTTCTCCCCCGATTGTTTAAAAAAGTAGGTACTAAGAATTTTTAATTTTAACCTACCACAAGTACCAACCACATTCGCTTTCCTGCCAGAAATTAAATTGAATTGGAAAATCAAAGCAGTTTTTCTACAATAAATCGTGAACGCGTAGGTACATACACAGAAATTCAAAACACACATTACTGTAAAAATGTTAAAACCAATACATTCATCGCTCCACTTGAGTTTTAAACATATGTGCTGCCTTCTCTTCTTTTAAATTTTTAAGTTGTTAATTTAGACGTATGATTGTACATGGACTTTTATTTTTTAAGAAAATGTTAACCCAATATTTGAATTCTCTCCCACACCCACCCGTAGCATGGATAAAATGCATAAGTGTAAAATCGACTACTGCGTATTACAAAAAACATGGAGAATAATATTTTTAAGGTATTGCCCATAATATTGGAATATTATATTTTAATAAATATGATATTAAAAAAAAAAGGTGCTCTGCTGTACAGTAGGTTATAAGTGGGTCACTGTATAATGGATGGCATTAAATTTGAATTCAGTGATATAATATCATTGTATAAGAAAAACGATTCTGAGCGGAGAAGGTATGTCAGTCTAGGTTTAAGCCATATTACATACATATCTATGGTATTAAAAAAAAAATTGACCTATAAAAAATTCCAAATTAATCATATCACAATATCTATTAGGTACTTATAACGCGTTATACATCAACAACAAACTGGGGTACTATCAAAAATATAATATAATAGTACACTTTAGAAGTTTCAAGTACCCTCAAATAATATTATATAATCAGAACAAAATAACTAAAATAGTTATAGAATATAGTTATTCTAGGTTTTTTAATATGTAATTTCGTCAAAATTTGATCTTGAAATGCTTATAAAAAAAAATGGTTTCCTTTACAATTGTATTTTTAATATTTTTTAACTGCTATTGTAACAATATATCAGGAGTCGTATATTAAATTTTTACACGTTTTGGCCCAACAGATATAAAACTTTATTGATATTCATAGAAAAAAAAAAAAAAAAAATTGAAAACTGACAATGCCCGTAAACAGCTCAAAAAGCGTCAAAATATTTTGAAAATTTTATCAAGTATAAGAATTGATAAAATAAACATTCAGTGAAATTTGCACAATTTTTTTTGTGATAGAGGTAGACAAACTAATGAAAAATCTTTAGTTACATTTTCAAGCTTTAAATTTAAAAATAAAATTATTTATGAATTTCTTACTAAAAATAGTTTGCAAGATTTCGTGGTTTTTCCGTATTTTGTCAATATTTGAACTTTAAATCCTTATAAAAAATAACTGTGACCAAGGATTTTTAATATTTTTCAAACGTCATTGTAACAACATAATATGAGCTTTGTATTAAATTTTCAAGCTTCTTTAAAGTTTTAAACTACAAATAAAGTTTTATTGACATTCATAGAAAAAAAACCTAAAAAAAGTTCGAAACTGAGTATATCCGTAAACAGCTCAAAACAAATCAAAATTGTTTGAACATTTTTCGTGTATAGTAAAGGCTAATATAAACATTCAGTGAAAATTTCATGTATTTACGATCATTTGTTTTAAAGTTACACCAAAAGCCAAAATCGATTTTGTCAAAAACCGATTTTGCTAAAAATTCCCGTTTTTCCTTAATTTTTATGTTGTTTTTCCCGGCGCTTGTGAAAACTATTGGAAATTTTAAAATTTTCCCTCCCGAATGCACCAACTAGATTCACTTTCCCATCGAACAAGATAATGTTGAAGAAAATCGAAGCCCCAAACCGTGATGACAGACACAAAAATAAAATAAAAAAGGTGGGTAAGTGGATGTCGCTCTGCTGTACTGTAGGTTACAAGTGGGTCACTGTATAATGGATGGTATTAAATTTGAATTCAATGATATAATATCATTGTATAAGAAAAATGATTCTAAGCGGAGACGGTATGTCTGCAGTCTAGGTATAAGACATATTATATACTTATCTATGGTATTAAATTATATGGAATTTATGAATAAATTATTCATTGCCCCTTAAAATATGCACGTCAGTCTTATCATTGATCATACTTCTTATTCCTTATACTATGGTAGATTGTAACGATAGACCATAATATTTTGATTTTTCAGTTTCATATATCCCCGAATAATATTTTTAAATTACAACAAAAAACCAAGCTCGATAATACTGATTTTAATATGTAATTTCGTCCAAATTTGAATTTAAAATTTCTGTAAAAAATAAACGTGTTCATAGTATATTTTTTAGATTTTTTGGTTACAGTATGAACTATTTATGAGGACCTTTGTGTTGAATTTGCAAAGTTACAAGCTTTTTTAACCAACAAATAAAATTTTATTGATATTTTTAGAAAAAAAACTAAAAAAAAATGGAAAATGAATATGTCCCTAAACAGTTCAAAATAAATCAAAATATTTTGAAAATGTTATCGTGTATAGAAAATGCAAATATAAACAACCAGTGAAAATTTCACTTATCTACGGTCATTTGTTTTAATGTTACACCAAAAACCAAAATCGATTTTTTGGAAAACCGATTTTGCGTAAAAATTCCCGTTTTTTCTTAATTTTGATGTTGTTTTTCACGGCGCTTGTGAAAACTACTGGGAAATTTATACGTTTGACCCCCCAAAGTACCAAATAGATTCACTTTCCTATCAGAAAAGATACTGATGAAGAAAATCCAAGCACTTTTACTGTCCTAAAACGTGATGACAGACACAAAAAAAATTTCAAAAATATTCGCCAAAAGTATAATATATCTTGGGCGCGAATCGCTACATATTGTACGTTATTGTACTGCGCGAATCGCCAGTGGTGGTTGTAATTTTTTATATTATTATTTATTATTGTGATGGCGCGAATCGCCCAAAAATATTATTAATTGTCAAGGATTATATTGGAAAGGAACGGCTGGCCAGTCTTCTCTCCACTAAACTTTGAGTTTTTATTACTTACTGTTATACTACAACATTTGTTGAGCCAAAATTGCTAAATTTATACAGGCATTTGTCGTACCAGAGGGGTATACCTACTATATTATTATTATATATATCTATTATTTTTACCGTAATACAGCAATTTATATCTCGTTAAGTTTTAGTTACCATTTTTTCCAAATAGTCTTTCTGTTGTTAGTTTTAAGTACACAAAAACACACATACACACCTACACACTCACTGCACACTAGCACTCAGGGCCTTTGCTCGGCAATCCCGTCCACTACCCTCGAGTCGCTAATCACACATTATTTATACACCTCACAGGTCGGTCGGTGCGTGAGTGGAGCGCGAAGTATTTAGGTGACCTACAATACGACATTATTGCTCACACATATCGTTCTTTTTGTCGTGAACGTCAACAGACACGGATCAAGCTCGAATTAAAATGTTATGGAAAAAAACTTGAAAACAATTTTTCTTACCTAGACGAAAAACCGTCTCATTGCCTATATTATTATGACTGTGTGTGATGTTCGGAAATGGGAAATTTTCTAGTGTACCTATTGATATAGTATCAAATTATATGGCTTGTGATAGTTATTATGGTAGATAACAAATATATTTTATACCTACCTATATACATTACACACTAAAATAAGTACAACTGTACAACTGCAGTATAAGAATAAGTATTTTGGTGAATTTTCCAGTAAACTTTTTTTTTCTATTATTTATTACTTATTATGGTAGATGAAAAATATGTGTACAAGCGTTTTATTCATTACCCTTACACAGTTACACGCAGTAAAATATAAAGCACGACTTACTATAGAACTGTACAAGTACCTACGAGAATAATGATTTTTTTTTTTTTTCGGGACTTTATTTTCCTAGTGTGGGACTTTTTTTCCGATTACCATTAATTACACATAAGGGGCCTCGCAATGGCATTGATTTAAGGAGAATCATTTAGGCAATTTTTAATCTCGTCGTCACCACCCGAGATCTATGTGTAAGTAGTAAATGATTATTACTTATTAGTTATGAGTGTGTGTGGCGTCCATCCGGGTCAATTGTAGCGGTGCGGAGAGCGCACATGTCAATATATAATATTGTGATCATGAAAAAATGTTTATTTTTCACTCGAACATACGATTCTAATTCCAACATTACGTCTCAACGATTACCTCGATTTTCATTCTGACAAAATGTTCTTATTTTCCACAGCATGTACGAGGGATCGATCGAGGCACATTTTTAAAATTGTATTTAGTTACCTAATTAAATATTTAAGTCGGAAATTCTGTACTTTTTTTGAATTTTTTACAATTTTTATTGCAATTTAAATTACAAAAATTAAAAATGTGGCTCGATTGTTCCCTTGTATATACCTATTACGGACAATCAGAATATTTTTTCAGAATGAAAATCGTTATAATTGTCGACACGTATCGTTGGAATTAGAAACAGTAGTTTTTGATAATAAGGCCCCAGCAAACGTGTCATTTTTAAGGAGTTGTGTTTAGGCAATTAATTGGTTCCTGCGATAACTGATCGTCTTTGGGTGTTTTGTAAATGATTATTAGTGTGTGTATACTCCTCTACCATCATCCTTGAACCACATCAATTGACAATTCACTGTTATTTCTAATCTTTTTTTTGTATGGTCGGTCGCGGCCTCGCGGGTCGGACAGCACGTAAATATTATGAAAATAATTAATAATGTACAATAAAATAGTATGATGTGTATAATATGTACCTATATTTTTATTTTATTATATTATACATAAAATAGTACTTTACACGATTTCTATTACCTATATTTAGTAATAATGGTTCCTAACTATAGTATATATAATTAATAATATTAACAAAAAAAAAAAAAAAAACAGACGGATAAGGCAGGTAGTCAAATTATTTAATTATTCTATTTGAAAATAATATCACATAAAACGAGTTATGTATGTTACTTGTCAGGAGAAAATTTTGGATCAATTATTTCTGGCAATAAATGATCCAAGTAGAACTCTGATAATTGTGTTTCCGTTTTGTTATCCCAGAATTTGTCATCGCGATAAATTTTATCCACAGAAATCCCTGATATATGATTTAAAATATTGATAATTGAAAAATTTGAATCGCATGCTTGTAGGTACAAAAAATATATAATCATATTATTTACCTTTAGGTGTCCAGATTACGAAATAACATTTAGTCTTCTTTTTGTTATGTGTAATTGTCCCTGAACTTGGAAATAGTAATTAAGAGTATTCTTTAAAATGAGTATTTCTGATTCTATTTCCATATATTTTAATTTATTTTGTTTTTTGAACACCGTTTGGGGAAAAATCTTTTGCTGCGTATGGACACTTATTTTCGATGATGGCTTCATTTCCAATTAGGCCATCTGCCGATGCAGCTAAAAACGGTAAGTTAAAATCGACGAATAAACTAGCTGGAAGTACTTAACAGTTGTACATGTTTTCAAACTCTGTTTTTGCTATTGATTCAAATTCGTAACTATAAAATGAAAAATAAAATAAGTAAACTATTATTTATGTCACCACCTGCATACTATATTATTATTATATATTATACTTATAACTTTATGTTATCTTTTGATATAGGTGATAATATTATAATATCTCGCTATATCATATGCGAATATTTATTTGTAAATCAAATATTATTTTATAAATTCAAGGTAATTATTTCATAGTGAAAACTTGTTTATCCAGGATATTGTTACTGTGCTTTTATGTATATAAAAAAAGTTTAAATATAATTTAAAGTAGGTATTTTTAGTATAAGACCATAGTTGTTATAGAAACTAATTGTCAATATTAAGAAAATACATTTTGTAAGTATTTTTTATTAAATCAACATTTTTCTTCAAAAAAAATTATACAAAATTATGTGTACCTAAATAATGCTGTTGTTAAAAAATCTGATTTTTGGAATTTTTATATATAGGTACTTACTTAAAAAGCGCATAATTTCTAATACTTGAAATTTTTATACTACTTAAGGAGTAACCTGTAGAGATACAAATATCGTTTTATTGATTCTGATTGGAAAGATGAATATATTGATTTTACAATGATGTGTGTTTTTTTTTTTTTATTTTTTTTTGTGTGTGTGTACACGATAAGTAGTCGAAATAATGCTTCTATTTTCAACTCCAATATCTTGTTCGATTGGAAAGTGAATATCGTTGGTGCATTTTGGAGGTCAAAATTTAAAATTCCCGGTAATTTTTAAAAGCGCCAAGAACTATAAAAGAAAAATTAAGGAAAAACGGGAATTTTTAGTAAAGATGCTGATCTAGAAAATCGGAGCACTTTTACTACCCAAAAAGCACCATACAAAACAGAAAAAAACACATATCATTGTAAAATCAATACATTTTTTCGCTCCTCTCAGAATCTAAGCATTTTTTTTCTATAAATATTATACCAAGTTTGTGGTTTTTTGGGGGGATGGAGCGCTTTGAAGATTTTTATCATTTTCAACTTTGAAAAAACTTCAACTTTCAAATTTTAATCATATTAACTCGTTTAAAATGCAATACATTTATTTGACGACTGATGTCAATTAATATATTAAGTAGGTATAGCCGTAGGTATAGGTAGTACAAATTACAGCAATTGAAGATATAAAAATATATAAATATTAATTTTTTTTTCTCATTAACTTGACTTTTTTATGTGGTATCTACAAAAGTGGGGCCCGTCCAACTAGTGAAGGCGTGGGGCCCAGGGCCAGGGCCCCGCTCGCCCTGCACTAGGGACGGCCCTGGGCGAGCTTAAAATTTATCGACGTCTGACGGGTATTATACTATTATATATATGCGTATGCGCTTATTATACGACTTGAGTACCACCTTCGAGTTTTTCGTACGAAACATTTTACGGACATTTTTTCAAGCTCTGCATCGTCGAAGCATGCGCGCATCAACCGGTTTTAAGCTTAATTTTATTGATCACGTCATATATATACTGCAATGAAAAAGCTCATATAATATATATTACACCGTAATAGTCCATCGGCCATGTTTATTATGAACGAGCATACTACGTATATTGTATAGTGTTGTTGGCTTTCGTTGTATACTTTTATATACCACAAAGGTACGGCTGGTATACCTAGGCCCCAGGGAGTGAGTGACAGGTGAGAAAATAAATTTTAATATGCTGATTTTACCATTTTTCAACACCGTATCGTTGTTGCGAAAATTAGTAAGTATATTATAGCAACTATATTTATAGACAAAAATTAAAAAAAAAAAAACAACTCAAAAAATTTGATCTGCTGTACAGTAGGTTACAAGTGGGTCACTGTATAATGGATGGTATTCAATTTGAATTCAATGATATAATATATCATTGTATTAGAAAAACGATTCTGAGCGGAGACGATATGTCAGTCTAAGTATAAGACATATTATATACTTATCTATGGTATTAAAAATGACCTATAATAGGTAGGTACCTACAATAAATTCCAAATTAATCATATCACAATATCCATTAGGTCCTTATAAGTTATAACACGTTAGATATACATCAACAACAAACCATGATACCAACATAGATATATAAAAGTGTACTTTAGAAGTTTCAAGTACCCCCCAAGAATGATATTATACAATTACAACAAAATAATATTTAACATTGATACTAATATATATAATTACTTGGCATTACATTGTCAAGTTCTTGGCCATTTAACTAGACAACCTGTTTGCAGTAAAATAATTTGTGCTGCCCGTCCAGCGTTCGACTTCAACTGATTATTTAATCATTACCTACCTCATTAATGGACTGCCAAATTATGATTTTCTTTCATTTCTTTTACCTGGAATAGATTTTACAATTTTATTATAGGTACATAATATTATACATTATTACGTGTACATTATTATATTATATTATATTACATTATTATCATTACATATTATTATGTATACCTACATTTATACAGCGCACAAGTAAATTGACCTCAAATCAAAATGTATACTTAATACACTATAAAATTATAATAGTTTAATAATAACTTGTTCCTTCACAGAACGACACAGTAGGAAACAATCGACAGTAAAAACATGATTTCGTAATTCCAATAGTACTCAGGCCTCGTAAGTCGTAGAAACATTTTTTTAGTACCAAATTAAACACGAGAAGTTTATCTAATAACTTTCGGAACAGACTTTTTAAATTTGTTTCCAAACCGATTTTGTTTGTGTTTGACATTTTTAAAAAAAATTAAGTGTCCGTCGAATATAAATGACTGTCCGACCGGCAATTCTTGAATTAGTGGAGGAGTTTGATCCACTTCTATTGGCTCATATAAAAGATAATGCTAATAAAAAAAGTTATCACAGATATTACCTTTTATCAACTAATTTTTATTGTGTGCTAAGGGCCCGCACATTCCTAAATCCGGCCGTGTACCTATATAATATATATTTAAATATTGTACATCAGTATAATTTAATATTATGTTACCTACTGGCTACTACTTACCATGGAATTTAACAATTACTATTAACATGTATGTCATCTGACTTTTTAGACATAAATACATGTTCACATATTTCATTCTGCAATTCTATATATTTCAAATAATATTGATTAAATTTTAACCAAAAAAAATAAAATAAAAAGTGGTATTAACTATTTATATGAAACTATTTAAAAAATATTAGATTTTTAGTTTTCTTAAAAAATTCCAATACAGAAACCATTATAAAATTTGATGTGATATTTATTTTAATTTTAAGCATTGTTATCACCTACTTTTACTATACAAAAACATAATATTAGTTTTATTTATGTAAATTTTTTGTGAAAAACTATATATTAAAATTAATAGAATGAACATTATGGTATTTTAATACAAGTATTTAAATTTTGTTAAAAATGCGCTTTTAAAAAGTATTCAAATTCCTTAAGAAATACATTAAATAATTGTATTTAAAATACCATATAAATATACCTTTGTATTTAAAGGCTCCTGATATATTGTTACAATATCTGTTGCAAAATATTAAAAATACATAAGCACAATTTTTTTTTTATAAGCATTTAAAGATCGAATTTTGACAAAATTTATCAATTTTAAAATTGAATAATTATTTTGTAGTTAATAATTTATAAAATGTTGAACTTTTATATCTAAGGATTGAGAATTTAAAACAAGATTCAACGTAAGTAGTTTATTCTGTTGACCAAAAATCTAAAAAATACATACGCACAGTTTATTTTTAGTCATTTTAAGTTCAAATTTGGATGAAATTACATAAAAAAAACCTAGAATAACTATTTTAGTTATTTTGTTATTATTGTGTTATATTATTCGTTGGTACTTGAAACTTCTAAAGTACACTATTATATATCTATGGAGTATGGTCTATGATAGTATTAGGGTTTTTTGTTGACTTATAACGCATTATAAGTACCTAATGGATATTGTGATATGATAAATTTAAAATTTATTATAGGTACCTATTTTAGATAATTTTTTTTAATACGATAGAAAAATACATAATATGTCTTATACCTAGACTGACATAACGTCTCCGCTCAGAATCGTTTTTCTTATACAATGATATTATATCATTGCATTCAAATTTAATACCATCCATTATACACTGACCCACTTGTAACCTACTGTACGGTAGAGCACCTTTTTATTTATTGATGTTTTAACACAATTACAAATAGATACATTTTTATGCAGAATACTGACACAAGACCTTCAAGTACACGGTACCAGAAAATATAATACATTATATTGAGAAATATATAAAATATTATATAAATTTATATTGACAAAAGCGTATTACCAGGCTATAGTTTTTGAATGCAGCTTGTTTTTACTACGAAAAATTACAAAAATGGAAAAAAAAATAATAATATTTAAAAACAAAATTAGTTAAAAAAAAGGTGCTCGGCTGTACAGTAGGTTACAAGTGGGTCAGTGTATAATGGATAGTATTAAATTTAAATTCAATGATATAATATCCTTGTATAAGAAAAACGATTCTGTCTGGAAACGGTATGTCAGTATATAGGTATAAGACATATTATATACTTATCTATTGTATTAAAAAAATTGACCTATTATAGGTACCTATAATAAATTTCAAATTTATCATATCACAATATCTATTAGGTACTTTTTACGCGTTATACATCAACAACAAACCCTGATAATATCATTGATATATAAAAGTGTAGGTACTTTAGAAATTTCAACTACTCACGAATTATATTATACAATCACAACGAAATAACTAAAACAGTTATTCTAGGTTATTTTTATGTAATTTCATCCAAATTTTAACTTAAAATGATTATAAAAATAAACTGTCCTTTTGTATTTTTTAGATTTTTTGTCAACAGAATAAACTACTTACGTGGAATCTTGTTTTAAATTTTTGGGTTCTTAGATATAAAAGTTAAACATTTTATACATTTTTAACTACAAAAAAATTATTCAATTTTAAATTTGATAAATTTTGTCAAAATACGATCTTTATAAATGCTTATAAAAAAAAACTGTGACTAAAGATTTTTAATATTTTTCATTTGCCTTCGAAACAATACATATACTAGAAGCCATCTATTAAATTTTCAAGCTTTTTTAACCAATTAATAAATTTTTATTGATATTCATAAAAAAAATAACTAATAAAATTGGAAACTGAAAATGTCCCTAAACAGTTCAGAATAAATCAAAATATTTTGAAAATGTTATCGTGTATCGAAAATGCAAATATAAACAACCAGTGAAAATTTCACTTATCTACGGTCATTTGTTTTAATGTTACACCAAAAACTAAAATCGATTTTCTCGAAAACAGATTTTGCGTAAAAATTCCCATTTTTCCTTAATTTTTCTTTTGTTTTCAAGGCGCTTTTAAAAACTACTGGGAAATTTTTACTTTTTACCCCCAAAAGTACCAACTAGATTCACTTTCCTATCAGAAAAGATACTGTCCTAAAAGGTGATGACAGACACATAAATAAAATTAAAAAATATAAAAAAAAAAACACTCATTATTGTAAAATCAATACATTCATCGTTCCACTCAGAATCTAAAATAAATATATATAATAATGGCAATAATAATATTTTATGACATTTTAATATATTATGTATATATAATATTATATTAACATAATGGACAATGGTATATGTATATATTATAACAATAGTTTTTAACATTGTCAGTAATATTTACGAGTGAATATCCATTGTCAAAAAAAATTGAAGTTCAAACGCTCATGAAAAATTAACGTGACTTTCACGTAATTTTTTTTTTTTTTTGTTAAATATAGACAAAAAATGATGAAATTTATTTTGTGCCACTAAATATTGTTTAACTATAGCTATCGATTCGTTAAATGTTTGGTGATATTGTCATATGTATTTTGTGCAGCCGAGTGAGTATGATACTATAATATTATATTATATTAATATGTTATAAAATAACTCGCGATATTCCGACAATAAAGCGATTTTGCTGCGTTTACTACAGTTCTAAAATAAAATCTAATATACGCTTAAATCCAAAGTACTTATACCTACATATATGGTAGGTATAACCTACCTAGTAAAACGTGTGCGACTATAGTTGATTGCGATAGACCAGCCAGCAGATTATGAAAGTGTAATATAGTAAAATACTAAAATGTAATATAAAAAATAATATATTCGTTGTATTTTTGTGGGTGTCTAGCAGGTCAGTCACCTCGAATGACGTTCGCCGTAGTACCTAATAGTATTTTTGGTCTAGCAGGTCAGTCACGTTCCTCGACTTTGGTCGTAGTCACCCTGGAAGGCAATCCGACAATATTCGACGGCTGGGGCACGTCATCACTTATGCAATCCGACTGCGTCGAATCGCGGACGACGTTCATTACTGTTACCGAAAAAGCAAAATTAAGTAATAAATTACTTGAAAAAAATTTAAAAAAATTTCTTGCGTCCATACAAATCATATAGCCGCCGTATTTTTAGGGTGTCTAGCAGGTCAGTCACCTCGAATGACATTCGCTATAATAATATAGGGGTAGGCTATCCGACTTGGTCGGATTATAGCGTACAATATTCGACGGCTGGGCACGTCATTACGTATGCAATCCGACTGCGTCGAATCGCGGACAGCGCTCATTACTGTCACCGAAAACGCACGAGTAAGTACCTACTTAATAAATTACGTGAAAAAAAATTCAAAACATTTCGGGCGCATATATTGGAATCCTGCAGTGCCGGCCCGATGGTTTTCGGGGCCCGGTGCAGAATTTCGCGGGGCCCCATATGGCCAATGGCTGTATATGTTAATTTATTAATTATTATACAATATACACATTCAGGCGCGGACTGGTAAAAAAGGGCAAGGGATGCTACACAATTTAAAGGGCGAATAACGAAAATTGTTAGGGCAAATTTAAAACGTGTACCAACCTAGATAATTTATAAAATATTAATATATTTTATATTGTTTTGAAAAAATATTAAATATTGAATATCCGTTAAAAACATAAATGAGTACAAACTTTCAATAAAAATTTCACAATATTATAGATCACTAATAATCTTAAGTTGGTAATAACGATCTGCGCTGTTCATTAGGTATCTAGAGTCTTTAAATATAATATAATAAATAATATTAATTATGAAATATATTTTGGGGCAAGGGATGCTGTAGCATCCCAGCATCCCAGCATCCCAGCCAGTCCGCGCCTGTACACATTTATTTTATTTTTTAGGGACTTTTTTAAATTGCCTGTGAAAATAATATTACCTATCAGTATTGTTTTTAAAATTTAGATAGAATGACTTTAATTATTCTACATCTACATATTTTTTTGTCATATAAAAATGTAAAATAATCCAAAACGTATACCTTTTCCATTAATTTAATGGAAATAGTACATTTTGGAAAATTTAATGGAAATAGTTCATTTTGGAAAACCTAATTAAATATTAAAATATACTCCAAAATGTGCTTTTTCCAAAATAAAAATATTATTAATTTCTTATTTATTGTTTCAATATGAACAAACCGTTTATAAATAAAAAAGTAATTTTGAAGACAAGGAAGATTTTTTAAATTATTTAATAATATATTATTTCTATTAAAAACGACTCAAATGTGTTTAATAATCTAGGATTATATTTTTAATTTAATTTCAAACTTAATGATTGTGAATATTATAAATTATAAATTATATTTTAGTACGTTTTGGATTAACTATTTTATTTCGCTATACCTGCAATAGGCAGTAGTACGTTTTGACATAACATAAAAAAAAAAGTACGTTTTGGAATAATTTACGAAAATAGTTCATTTTGGTATAGTTAATGATTGGTGCCTATTATTTTAACATTGGCAATAGTACGTTTTGGCGTAAAACTGGAAAAAGTACGTTTTAATTATCTAAATATAATTTTTATGCACGAAAAAGGTTCGTTTTGGATTAAGCAGTCATTTTTAACAGCTGATTTGACCTGGAAATAGTACGTTTTGGTCTATTCTGACAACACCAATCGATTTGTCGGCGTTTTTTTTTATAAGAATCGATATCTAACTCGTTTTTTGCCAATTTTGGCAATAGTACGTTTTGGATTTCCACCCCTCAATCAAGGTAAGATATTAAAATATAGACATAGTACATATACTTATTCTAATTGGTATTCGTCGATAACAAACAGTTTCCTAAGAAAACAACACGGGTCGCGATATCCGTATTACTGCTACGGGGACAATATTATTATGTTTATTTATAGATAAAGTGATATTCGTAAATCGTAACAAGCCCGCACAAGCCCACCATGCGCGGGGCCCCGCACAAGCAAGGGCCCGGTGCGGTCGCACCGCTTTCCCCCCCCCCCTAGGGCCGGCACTGCACCCATTAGTGCAAGCACCTTCACGTCACTTTGTACAATATTATTTTGAACTTAGAAAAATTATCGAGCGTTATAATAAAATTCACAATATACAACAACTGTCTTATTATTCATTCATCAACCACGACTTCAGCATCAGATAAAGTGTCTGCCACCTGCACTTTAACGTACTGGTAGCTATTTATCTACTATTATCACAACGATAGTAGGTACCAAGTACCAAGATCGTTAGGTACAATATTAAACGTAAAATTAATTAAAATTAATTAAAAACAATTTATAGTTACGTTAAAAATTTGATGCTGCGACACTACCCACCTAGTACCTACCAAAGTGAATTAAAATATTGTTAAGGGGTATGAATAGTATTGAAAAAATCTATGGAAATGTACTTTTGTATTTCCAATAATATGGTTTATTGAGCCGTTTGAGAGTAAAAACACTTATTATCAATATTGTAGATGAGAAGTTGATCTGTGCCTGTATGGAAGTCAATTTTTGATATTTGTAATTACTAAACTCAATAATTCAAATTCAAAAAGTAAAATATCACAAGTTTTAGAGTTTAATATTGGACGTTGAAAATAAAATATCGAAAATCGACTCCAATAAAGGCCTAGATACACTACTTTTCTTCAATTTGTATAATAGGTGTTCATACTGTAATGTCACTCGGTAAGCTCTATTATTGGAAATACGAAACTAAGTTTCAGTGTTTCACTAAAATTCACATTTGTAATAAATTAGAGTGTAAACTGTTTGCGTATTATATTGTTATATATTAAACGGGTGTGCTCCACTATTAATTTTATACACAGTCACTCACACTAATAATCACTTACTAGTTACACGACCCGCGTGCACACAATTAGAAAATTGCCTATATTGAACTCCTTAGAAACGGTCGGTATGCATGCCCCTTAATTTGAAAATTGTAATTATGTACCTACTTTATAATTAATTAATTAGCCAAAAAAAAATTCCATATACTTAACTGTGATGACTTGAAATAGATTTTTATATTACCTAGCATTGTCAGCATTCAATACGCCATAGCAATATTGATGCGTAAATAGTAAATATAGGTAAGTACCTACTATAAATATATAAAATAAAAAGAAATACCTACCAAGTTGCAAGAACCTGAATAATGAACAACAAATCATGTTTTAAAATGCAATTAACAAATTTTTGATTTTAACAAATTATTTCAGGACTAAAAAGTAAAAAAAAATCATTTTTTGTATTTGAAGATTATTTCAAAAACTTTTGAAAAGTATTTGAGTATTACTCAATTTATTCATTTAGACACCTAATTGACTACCTACTTACATATACTATGAATTTGGTGCATTTAATTCCAGCGTTCAAGTATTTTTCCAGTTTTTTTTCTTATGTTAGGTATATTTATGTTATTTTGTAAGGTATTTTATTACTGTATGCGCTCTCGATGCTTGGTGTATCAAGGGAAACACCAAGTACACCCTCACGCCTATGAATAATAATGCAGTAAGAAACAAGTAAGGTAATAATACAGTGTTTATTGTAAGCCTCTAATGGTTATAACAATGCTTGATACATGGTGATGGCAATAACAAGTGTACAATGTATAATAAGCCTGATTAGCTAATCATAATAGAGAAATATAATAATTATGTAAAAACCAATTGAAGAATCAGCCTGGTTGGCTACTTAAACTATAATAAAGTAATAAAGTATGCCTGTTGGCAAATTACAACAATAATAATATGAGCCTGCTGGCAATTAATGACAATAATAGTATGAGCCTGCTGGCTATAACAATAATAATGACTAGAGCCCGTCGGCTACAACAATAACAATAATAATATTATGAGCCTGTTGGCTGTAATACTAATTTGAACATAAATGGTCGACCAATACTCACAAAAACATAATAATGACAAACGGTGCCAACATATTCCCTCCTTTTGAGAGGGAAATGCCTTTCAAAAATTACAAAAACTTTGGACTATATGACTGACTAAATATGACAATTTGAATACATGAACCACAACAAATACTTAACAATAATTACAAATGAGCAAGGAATACAATATAAAAATTTTAGGACGCGTTCTGCCCTTCTCCGACTTTATCGTTCTCAGTGGGTAGAACAGCCAACTTGGTTGCTGGACGCTTGAACTCAGACCCCGAAGAATTCCGTACCGTGACTGCTCGTACAATTCCATCAGGACCCGGATGAACTTTAGTAACACGAACTAGGTCCCATAGCAGTGGTGGGCTGTTGTCATTCTTCAGAACTGCTAAGTCTCCTACTTTAATGTTGCGAGTGAGTTTGGTCCACTTGCCACGTCGTTGACACTGGGGCAAATACTCAGAAGACCATCGTTTCCAAAAATTCTGTGCTTGTGCTTGCATGAGTTTGAATTGACGCAGACGGTTCTGTGGAATGCCTGTACAATCTGGTTCAGGTGGGAGCTGTAATGGACTCCCCTATCAAGAAATGGCCGGCTGTCAAAGCATTGAAGTCAGAAGGATCGCTTGACAGTGGTGTTAATGGCCGTGAATTCAACACTGCTTCTATGGGGCATGATAATGTGGTAGTCTCATCAAACGTCATCATAAAACCTTTGGAGACGGGCAACAAATGTTTTTTGGCTGACTTGACCGCAGCCTCCCAAATGCCACCAAAGTGAGATGCTGACGGTGGTATGAAATGCCAGTCAATGCTTCGGCTTCTTAAAAAATTGTGTACTTTGGTACTCTTTTGGCATTCCTGAATATGCGTTTGCAGGATTCGATCTGCACCGACAAAGTTGGTCCCGTTATCGCTGAACAATTCTTGACATTGCCCACAGCGAGCCATAAACCTGGATAAGGTGCTAATGAAATCGTCTGCTGACAATGACGACACTAACTCGAGATGTATTGATATTGTATATGGTTACTAAACAGATGAAAACGCACACGTAACTTTTCAGAGGAGTAACCTTCCTCAATCCACTTCGCACCATGACCGGGCCACAATAGTCTACACCAGTTCGTGCAAAAAGTCTTGCGATGATCACTCTCTCACGTGGAAGGGGTGCCATGAATGGGGATATAAATCTAGGACTGGTTTTGAAACATTGAATACAGCGACCTACAGTGGATCTTGCTATGCACCGACCTCTAATGACCCAATAATGATTATTGATATGTGCTAACAATGCCAATGGTCCCACGTGCAGTAACCTGACATGTTCAAATTTAAATAGTAATTGAGTAACTTGGTTGGCGGATAGTAATACGATGGGATGCTTCATGGAGTTTACTATGGAAGCATTCATCAAACGACCTCCAACACGAATAAGTCCAGGCTCATCAATGAACGGACTTAACTGTTTTAAGCAACTGCGACGGGAAACTTGTTGTTTGTTTTTTAACACAGAATAGTCTTAAGAGTTGAGATCCGCAACAACTTCATCCAGTCCGAATATGATTCTGGGATGCTGATAAGACAAATTTCATAGGTTTAACTTCAGGCATCTCTGTTGGTAACGCTGGACAGTCTGGCCAAGCAGTTGACTCTTGATTTAACCATGGTGGCCCATGCCACCAGAGTGGAGACTGCGCTAGTTCAGGCTAATATCACAGCGCCACATAACTCGAGCCACGGTATAGTCGTGGCCTTCATTAATGCAAACCCTGGATTTTGATGTGTACAAGTGTATATACACACTGCAGTTAAGTGCGACCGACCTCAGGTACACACATGCACCAAATGCCAATTGAGACGCGTCGCAAAAGCCGTGTATTTGAAGCGTGACAACATCTGCGAGTAACACCTTTCTAGGTACTGACAAATCAACAAGTTGAAGGAGACTGGAATAGAAGGTTGTCCACCTTGAACAAATGTCATCTGATAGTACTTCATCCCAGTCGATTTTCAGACTCCATAACTGTTGTAAAAATACTTTTCCTTTGATGAGTACTGGAGTAATAATGGGATCATAAATACTATTGATATCTGATAATAGACTACGCTTAGTCATTCGCTTAGGAGGAGTCCATGGTTTCATGACAAATCTAAAACTATCTGTGCTTGGTTGCCATTGCAAACCCAACGCACTCACCGAGTCGGATTCTGACAATGTTATTATGTAATTATCAGCAGTGGTGGTAGGTAACAAGGACAAGAGTGTTGACGAATTTGAGCACCACTTCCTTAATGGTAATTGGCCGCTGTTGAGTACACTAGTGAGTTTTTGGAAAATCTCATGACATTGTTCATCAGTGTCTGCTCCTGACAATAAATCATCTACATAGAAGTCCCTTTGGATGATTCTTGCTAAGTCCGGATCATTGCATGTGTTCACCAACTATACCAGGCACCTGATGGCTAAGTATGGGGCAGTTTTTGTACCATACGTTACTGTTTTCAACATGAACTCTTGAAGCTCATCAGTTGGCTTTGACCGATAAACTATTTTTTGTACCTAACAATCGTCATTGTGAATCAGTATTTGTCGGTACATCTTCTCGATATCTGCTGTGAGGGCTACTTGATGGACTCGAAAACGCAACAGTGTGGAATACAAAGTAGGTTAGACAACTGGGCCTTTCATGAGCAAGTCATTTAAAGACTTCCCTGTTGAACATATAGTAGATGCGTCAAACACTACTCGTAGCTTTGTGGTTGTACTGGTGTTTTTGAAGACTGCATTGTGAGGTATGTAATATCCGTTGGGTTGGGTTTCATTGAATTGTCCAATTGTTTCCATGTGCCATAACTTCAAGTACTCCATCAAAAATTTGTCCTATTCATTTGACAACACCTTGTCTTTGATCAATTTCTGTTCAAGATTAAGAAATCGTTTGCTGTACTAGGTTTGCTGTACTCAGGATCAGCTGAGCTTGATTGTATTTCACGAGGGATGTTTAATTGATTTGTGTCAAACCCCTGTGTTGGAAGGTCGCTGGTGATAGTAGGTAACACATGAAGTTGCACCTGGAACTGTGTCTGGACAAACCGAGATTGCACTGTACCCATACAACATTTGCTGGTAGATGATTTTGACTGCCCGAAACCAGTAATAGGTACCGTATTGTTGACTATCTGTAACCCGAGGCGTCGAGCCAGTTTGTTAGTGATGAAACACAACTGTGATCCTGAGTCAAGTACTACCCTGCAAAGCATCACGTTATCTGCTGCGTCATTCACATAAACCACAGCTGTAGCCAATACAACCTGAATAGTGGGCTTACAATGTACTGTTCTGTTTACAATACCACAACCGACTACATTGGTTGGCGCACTACTTGAACCCTGAACTGACTGGTTATCGTCATTGCGTTGATTTGCCTCCTGCTCATCATAGCTGAGGTGTAACAAAGTGTTGTGTCTTTTTCCACATTGGGTGCATGATGACGATCTACATTGACGCACTTGGTGATCAGATCGCAAGCAGTTGAAACAGCACCGATTCTTGAATACAACATCTCTGCGATCCTCAACTGACAAATTTTTAAACTTCATACATTGAAATAAGTAATTCTCAGAGTTACATGAGACACACTTAGGTTTGCTTTCGTTATATTTGGCAAACAGAATTTTCTTGTCGTTAAATTTAGAAAGTTTCTGTTTGTTGAACAATGATGGGATCAAACTTACAGGCACTGGATAGGAACCAACCTTGTGGCTGTTCATTTCACCAGCTTCATAAGCAGCGATTCTGTTAAGCAAGAACGATTTGATTTCAGTAAAGGATAGCAAGTCCTTTTTATTATAGTGTAGCTGCCACTCGGCCACTGTGGCGCTGTCGATGCGACTACAGATCAATGTTACTAACCACACATCCCATGACTCAACTGGTTGAGTTGTGGCCCTTAGTGCGTTGACATTCGACATGACGATGAAGATTTTGTAGCTCTGTGTGAGACGCAGTATGTACCCTTGGTGTGTCGAAGAGTGACCGGATGTGTGATTGAATAATGGCACCCTTGTTCTCATATCTGTTAATTAGTGTGTTGTAAGCTTGTAAATAGTTTTCTCCGGTCGTAGGGATTGACCTGATGACCTCACGAGCCTATCCTTCTAAGCAACTCTTTAAATAATGCAACCGTTGAACTGGGGCCAGTTTCTTGTTTGTATGAAACATGGCATTAAATGAGTCTATAAACGACGTCTACATCTGCCAGTCGCCATTGAATTTTGGTGCATCGATTGGCGGAAGTCTCATTAAACTTTCACCATCAGGTCTTGTCACCTCACTGATTGATGGAGCACTTGAACTATTCTTCTGCTTGGAATCCAACAGACTCATTAAAGATGCCTTGACACTGAACAGAAGATCTTTGTGTGCCAATCGTTCAGTAATACGTTGCCTCGTTCCTAGCTCGGTTTGAAGCAGCTCAAATCTCTCAGAGATATCAGGCAAGCATTCGATCCTTACACGCACCTCGTTGATGTTACCAGTTGAAACATGAAACTGAGAGCTGAATGACAATAGTGCTGCAAGTTCAGAGGCGATAGTCTTAAGTTTCTTCTTAACTGCTTTGGCAGCCATACCTGTTTTTACAAAAAGAAGTGTTATGTACCAAGTGATTATCTCACAATAGAAAGAATAACAAAAAACAAGTTAAGAAATTACAAAATTAACAATCCAACCACGGTGATTGTTGACTGATTTTTACTGACAGCGTGGTTTAGACTTAATTTGCCCTACAAGACAATAATTGGCTGACTTAAAAATAAACTATTGGTACTGTCAGTCCATGATTTATAACTTTTGATTGTTACAGTGATTAACTAAACTACAATAACCTGTAACCAGAGGGAAACAACAAACCAACTATTACACTTACATGTTTAACATATCAGCAAAGAACTTGATAAAGAATTAAATGTATCACGTCGAGGTTACCAAAAAATGTATGCGCGCTCGATGCTTGATGTATCAAACGATACACCAAGTAAGGGTAAATATAGGTACCTACTATAAATATATAAAATAAAAAGAAATACCTCCCAAGTTGCAAGAACCTGAATAATGAACAAATCATGTTTTAAAATGCAATTAACAAATTTTCGATTTAAACAAATTATATCAGAACTAAAAAGTAAAAAAAAAAATCATTTTTTGTATTTGAAGATTATTTCAAATACTTTTGAAAAGTATTTGAGTATTACTCAATTTATTAATTTAGACACCTAATTGAGTACCTACTTACATATACTATGAATTTGGTGCATTTAATTCCAGTGTTCAAGTATTTTTCCAGTTTTTTTCTTATGTTAGGTATATTTATGTTATTTTGTAAGGTATTTTATTACTGTATGCGCGCTCAATGCTTGGTGTATCAAGCGAAACACCAAGTACACCCTCACGCTTATGAATAATAATGCAGTAAGAAACAAGTAAGGTAATAATACAGTGTTTATTGTAAGTCTCTAATGGTTATAACAATGCTTGATACATGGTGATGGGCGGCAATAACAAGTGTACTATGTATAATAAGCATGGTTAGCTAATCATAATACTATAGAGAAATATAATAATAATGTTATAACGTTATAATGTTATAATGTTAAAACCAATTGAACAATGAGCCTGGTTGGCTACTTAAGTATAATAAAGTATGTCTGTTGGAAAATTACAACAATAATAATATGAGCCTGTTGGCTGTAATACTAATTTGAACATAAATGGTCGACCAATACTCACAAAAACATAATAATGACAAACGGTGCCGCCGAGACGGGAACGTTGATGCGACCACACCACCGCCTGTAGAAAACACAACCACGAATCACCCGTCGATGCTTTGACCACCCTAGATGGGGAAAAGGCTGTTAGAATTGTTGTACCTATGTTTATACAGTTACCAGATAATGTGTGTACCGAGTGCATGTATTGTGATACACAATTGCACTGTACAAGAACGTCGTGGTCTGCGGTCGGCGGCAGCACAGGAACGATGAACCGACAAAAGGTGACTGGACGGCGGTTGAAAAAAGAGTGTCAAAGGTGCTTAAGATTCAAGCTCTTTTCTCGAACGAACAAATTACACACGCACACGTGAATTTTAGCAACGAAAGTGACGGTGACAGTTGACTGAAGAAACTCAAATAATAGTGGTTTTCTCCCGTTATCAACACTACACAACAAACCAGATAACAAGACAAACACACGATAACAGTGGTAAGTGATAAGCACCGTCAACACACAACACCACACTGAAGCCTGTTTGCAGCGCAAAGTGCAAACAATTACCTCCGTATCATATTTTAATGTGTTCCAAATGATTTCCGGATTATTGCCCAAGAACAGGGCCGCATTTAGGGGGAGGGGCTGGGTACGACTGCCCAGGGCGCCAAAATTTTTTGGTCAGAAATTTGTTTACTTGTGAATTATTAAAATTTTATAATTTTAATTATTTTAATAACAGTATTACGGCATAATAATATAATTTAGTATAATAGTATTAAATATATACAGTGGCGGCGGGATATAGGATTATTTTTCATCTGAAATGTGTGGGTGGGTGGGTGTATAAATTTATACCTATGTAATCGTAAGACCTCAATACAAATATCATGGCAATTGGCAAATATTATAACCAGGGCTCGTAACTTTATGCACTAAAAATGCATAAATAAGCATGCATTCATGCACTAAAAATTGTCAAAATATGCACTTAAAAGTTCGAAAATATGCATTTATATGCCTTAACATTTTTAAATTATGAACTCAAAATATACATTATGTAAAAAAATCAAAAAAAACTATCAAACTTCATATTATTATTACTATTGTTATGAAACGGATTTGTATCACAGTTAGCATGTTTTCCTGTGTAGCAAAAAAAAACATGCAGATGAACTTACGAGCCCTGATTATAACTAATAATTATTAATGGCCCCCGCTGCTAATTATTGTTCTTCGATGAAGGGTACGACGATGGTAAAAACGATATGCTTCAAAGCCTAAACAATTTCGCGCCGCCGCGTCTGTTGTAATATTGTAGTATTGCTGTAAATATCCTGTATATTATAGTGATAGCGACGGCGGCGCTCTCTGCGATGTCAATCGGTCCGGAACTAGTCTCGAACAAAGTTTAGAACCGAAGGCAGTACGGCCAGTGGCGTAAACTGGGTGGTGCAAATGCAGCACTTGCACCACCACATCTAAAATGTGGTGGTGCAAAGGTATGTTTTTGCACCACCAGAAAATCATTGAAATATATAATATATAAAGAGGTACAAAATAGTTATTTTCGTGCATGTATTAGACATTATCATTTAAATTATTACCCTATCTATATTCTAAAATATCGTACAACCCCCATAAATAGTTAGATTATTATCTATGGTAACCACTATCCACAGAATTTTGTATTTTATTATGGCAATATCACAGAATCACGATAAAAGATATTATATCTTTAATCGTGCACAGAATAGACGTATAATATGGTAAAATTATATTGCTATCAACATTCTACCGCCAAAATAGTGTGTTATCACTGGATCAATGTTCATTCAATTCTCAAAAGTCAAATGTCAGATGACAGCTAGACGTCGTATTTAATCAAATTTTAAAATTCTCTACAGGTTTCATTAGCGCCAGGAAAAACAACATAAAAATTAAGGAAAAACAGGAATTTTTACCCGAAATCGATTTTCGACAAAATCGATTTTGGTTTTTTACCAAACAAATGAACATATACATATATAATTGAAATATTCACTGGTTGGGTAAAAAAGCTTGGAAATTTAATACAAGGCTCAAACTATATTGTTACAATGACATTAAAAAATTATTAAAAATCCTTAGTCACAGTTTTTTTTATAAGCATTTAAAGTTCAAATCTTGACAAAATACAGAAAAATCACGAAAATTAACAATATAATTTGAGTTGAAAAAATCATAAAAATGTTTCTTTTCAAATCTAAGATTTTAAAATGTAATACAAGATTATTCATAAGTTTGTATACGCCTTTATCAAAAAAAAAATGTCCACAACTAAATCAAATTACATTTTTATGAGCATTTGAAAATCATATTTTTACAAGATTGGATATTCACTAGATTTCTCATGTAGCGATTTTGTTAATTTGTTGTTATTCAAACAAATAACTGTAAATACATGAAAATTTATATATTTATATTTTAATTTTCTATACACCACAAAGTTTTGAAAATATTTTAACTCTCTTTGAGCTGTTTCCGGACATTGTCATTTTTTAATTTTTTTAGTTTTTTTTTTTCTATAAATATCAATAAAATTTTATTTGTTGGGTAAAAAGCGTGAAAATTTAATGGAAGGCTCCTGATATATTGTTACAATAGCGTTGAAAAATATTAAAAATACATAGCCACAATTTTTTTTTATAAGCATTTGAAGTTCAAATGTTGACAAAATGTATGGATAAATATATAGTTTTTTTTTGTTAGGAAGGATTTTACTTAGAAAGTTGGATTATTTTTGTGTTGGAAATTATAGGTTAAGAATATGCCTCTGCACCACCAGAAATTGGACCCAATTTACGCCACTGAGTACGGCTGCGTAATTTCACTATTCATTTATATACATAATTATATATATATATATATAGAATATATTATATAACTATACTATTAAATACACAATGCAAAACTATAAAAAAATACACAAAAAACATATTGTATATACATTATACCTATGATATATTATCACTTTCTTATTTTGGTAATTATTAATTTAATATAGCATAGAAATACTGTTAAAGTTTAATACAGTATTAATAAATAATATATATATATAAATATACTATTTGATATTACTTACATAAATAGTTGTACCTACCATGTATAATTAATGTATGTTTAATTAAGAGAATTAAATCAAATTAACAAATAGATAATTTTATTGGTGAATTGCAAATTTGATTGACCTGTAATACTATCCTATTAAACGTAGGTATGTATAAATGTATACACTATACAATGCACATAGTTAGTATTTTTTGGCACTTATCTTAAGTACCTACTATCATAATATTTTGCTGTTATATCGTATGACTGCATATAATATATTATGTACATTGTACCTACCTACCAATTTATTTAATGTCATATGATATTTATGATGGTTTAAATTATTTAGTAATTATAATTGCACATTTATGATGGTGCATCACTGTGTCATGACTTAGGTATGTGTTATATGTGTATGCAAGTGTGTATGAATGTAGTTTATATTGTATACTCAATACATCTATGGACTATTGGTACATATAATAAAAGTAATAGGTAATACATCTATATTATAATACATAAGTCATATGTAAGTTGTAAGTACATAATATATAATATCAATTTGTTATTCATCATTAATTATTAATTATTTATTTATTTATTTATTTATTTATTTATTTATTTATTTATTTATACGGACAAAAGTCCAATTCACAATATATTTGTATAGATAACAATAATATAATATAATTTAAAATAATAAAATATAACATAATAAAAGATGAAACGATTAATATATAGAATAATAATTAATAATAATAATAATAATAGTAATAATAATAATAATAATAATAATAATAATAATAATAATAATAGAAATACATTCAATGTTTATTAAAATAATTTACTATTTCCCGAAGACATTAAAATATTTATGGGGTCGTATGACGTATACTTTTTAGATGAATGAGGAATATAAAAGAAATGATTGTTGCGAGTTATGTATTTGTTTCATTGATTTGAAACTCATGTAAATATGCATGATAGCACTACCTATATTTTGAGTAATATCTAATTATGTCATATCATTATACAATTTAACTGCCAGAATTTAATTAAATACATAGAGTTATTTTTTGTTTATTAATATACATAATTTGACTCACCTAAAAACTGTAATATATTAAGTAGTACCTAGTATACCTACATGTATGTTAGTTATATTACTATTGTATATTCAAGTAGGTACAAAATAACCATAGTTATAATAACAAATAGTTTATTTCATATAATACTCATATTTAAACATATCTATATAAGTTATATCAAATAGGTAGTATAATATAGTCATATCATTGTACAATCTAATTGCCAGACTTTAAATAAATACATTAAGTTCTATTTTGTTTATTAATATTGTATTATTTATAATCTGTAGCAGAATTTTAATCCAACCAAATGTTACTCACCTAAAAACTGTAATAACTATATCAAGTAGGTACCTAAACCTAAGTACTACATGTCTACATAGTCAAGGCCGGATTAAGGGGGGGTCCCTTTCAAGTACCAAAATGAAAGGGGCCCAAACAATTTTAAGCTGATACACATTTTTCAGTGATTTTAAATAATAGTTTTTCTATATTTTAAAAACCATTTTTTTTTATCGACAAAAACAACTAAATAGTAAATACCTTTTTGTAGGAAAGGCGCATTTTACTGTTATTTAATAACTGTTAGTTAATATTTGTTGTAAATAAGTATAATGTTAATAAATTTAAAAGTTGGTATGAAAATTTGAAATTAAATTAATGAAATATGAAGTATTAACTCTGTGGAATGATGGCAGAAGCTGATATGTACATTTTGTTCATTTTTCAATTATATCATTTAAATAGTTTAGAAATCATATATTTCATTTTTAAAAAAATTTTTCTTGTATCATGTCTCTATTATGTGTGTGGTGCCATTTATATTCAAAGACCAAAACTGATAAGTCATTAGGTATTTGAAAATATATGTAGCGGTAAAACTAAGTTTGTAAAATGTACATATCAGCTTCTGCCGTCTTTACTTTTATTATATTACAATTAGTGAATAGTGGTTGTATACTTTATAGACATATAAATTACATATAAATTACATATAAATTACATATACTTACATATTCATTTTATAATTTTATAATGCAATTGCCATTTGTGAAATAGTTAGAAAAATGTATCTTCCTGCGGGCGTAGCCAGTTTGTTTTAAAGCGTGCCTTGTCAAAAGGGCCCATATGAAATTTCAAGCCCGGGGCCCAATAGGTTCTTAATCCGGCCTTGTACATAGTATATTATGTATTAAATATTTAATCGAGCCCATGTCAAACGATTTAGGTGCGTTGCTCATAAATGTAGATAATAAAAGCAATAGCTGTGTATGTCAACTATTAGCAATTAATAATTATTAAATTACTTATACACAACAGTACATTTTGCCCCATGAGCCATAATACCCCAGGTTACTCTACGAATGTATATAGCGGTACCTACTCGACGGTGGCGCCGCGGACGGTCGGCTTATTGAGCGACGCCGCTCCTCTCCGGGACTCGTCTGCGAAAAAGTAGGGCCGCGCGACGGCTATAAATTTTAGCGGAGAACGCGAACAACATCCAAACGGGGAGGGTAATACCACTAAAACGGCCCGAGACTCGAATATTCGGAAAAAAACATCAAAAAACGCGCGCTATGGCGGCGCACGGTTCGCACGGGATATCCGCCGCCGCTGGCCCGTCGGGAAAAAATTACGGTGTACTCGTAATAGTAAATTTAGCGGGGAACGTGTAAAAAGTCCAAATGGGGCTACCCCTGGCCCCCCGGGCGGGTAAAACTCGATAATTTTGAAAAAAAATCGTAAAAAACGGTAGGAACCCCGAAAAGCGATAAGGAGGAGTGATAACGCGCCCACGGCTCCGCCGCCGCCGGGAGACGTTCTCATCGCGATGGTAACTACGTATTATGGTGTTTGAAATTTTTTTAATTAATATTAATTTTCATAGTTTTATATCGTTTTATTTTATTTATTCATGAAGTACCTACATAAATATGTTACAAAAAACAATATGATGAATTATGAGCAAGGTTAAAGTGACATATATTCAAATGTAACTTTGCGGAGAGAGGATCAAGGAATTACTAAACAATATTTTTAAAAAAAAGCAACAGAAATTTGTTTACTAGTGAATTATTAAAATTTTATAATTTTAATTATTTTAATAACAGTATTGCATAATAATATAATTTAGTATAATAGTATTACCTATATATATAAGACATCATCAATTGCTGAAAAAATGTTTTATCACGTTTGGCTATGTTAACATAATCCTAATAACAAAAATGTTTGACCAGATAGCAATTATTAAATTACTTATACACAATAGTTAATTTTGGCCCATGCGCCATAATAAACCAAGTTACTCTACGAATGTATATAGCGGTACCTACTCGACGCCGCTTCTCCCCGGGACTCGTCTATACGAAAAAGTAGGGCCGCGAGCCGCCTATAAATTTAGAGGGGAACGCGAACAACATCCAAACCGGGAGAGTAATACCACCAAAACAGGCCGAGACTCGAATATTCGAAAAAAACGGCAAAAAACCATATTGTTATTATTTCTTTTTTTGTGATTTATAAAATAAAAGTTATTATTTTAGTTATACCTAGTATAAAAGTTCTATACTACTTGTAAATTGTACACATACTTATTATAATTATTTTCATTAATATAACAATTTATATCAATATATGGTACTTCTTTTTGTTAACAGGGGGGGAGGGGCTGTATTTTGTACATACAGATACTACTATATTACACATTTTAATACTTACACCATATTATTACGTAAAATACACAATAAAAATATTATTAACAATCTTCAAAATTATTTTAATTGTTAGTTTAAATTTTTCTATTTTATTTGTATTTAATAATATTGTTTTGTACAAAAATATGTGGTGGACTATGCATTTAAAATATAACTATTATTCCCTAATAATACTGTTCATTAAAATGTATAACATAGTATATCATTTATTAAGGTAGGTATGTCAAGCAGCAAGCTGCTACTTATTTACTGTAATTTCTTACAGCACACAATATTGACATCTAGTCATAAATTTACATCCAATTTTATGAAATATAAATTTCATGCATTTTTTCCATATTTACCTAGTTAAATGACACATACCTAACTCACGTTAAAATGTATATATTGTAAAAAAAAACCGTATAAACACAGATATTCTTACCATTAATAAAATATTAACATTTGTCAAAAATGTTAAAGTAATACATTGTTATTCAGTTGACGGCCACCAAGGTTTTGTTGTAGTATAAGTATAAATTAATAAATAAAAACACAAGACAAAAATATTATGAATACAATTGTTTAATAAGAACTCTGTTAAAATGTTACAAATATGTAAAAAAAAAATGAATGCAAGATATGTTTTATTTAAAAAGAAAATGTAATATTTATATTATAATCTGTAATAATTGTATTTAAATTATGGCAATTTATTTTTATAAAGGTAGAGAATAGAACATTATTATTAATTGGTCGATTAGGTCAGTAAATAATCCTGTTTCCATGCACATATTTCAGATAATCTAATAGTTCCAGGGTAGTGAAATCTCTGATGTAATATAACGACAAGGTTAGACGTTTTTGCATACGTATGCCAAGCAGTCTAAATACCGCAGCCTTGGAACACATACTTCTACCCCATAGCCAGTATGACCGTCGCGTAGAAATACATGTGCCAAGGCTGAGGCATTCGACATTTAGACTGCATGGAATACGTATGTAAAAAGGCTTAGTCTTGGAGTGGGGCAGCTAATTATATTTCTGAAGTAGCACATGAAAATGGATTTGTTTTGGATTGAATTACCATAACCACAGAAGAAGGTGAAAACAACGGATCAGGTTTGAGATTGAGTGCGTTACTGCCGGCCTGACCGCTCATGAACGCTCTTCAGTCCGTATCGATTGGCGTATGGAAAAACTGTAAACAAAATAATAACATACATACATTTTTAGTGATCCAATCGACGAACAGTTTTGGGGAGCACCGAGAAGTCATAAATGCAAGTAGGTAGGTAGCGTTAAAGGCTCAGTCAAACAGAAACCGAGTTGCCACGGTGTACGGCTCAGCAGACCTGTTCCTGTTTGACCGAGCCTTAACATGAGAAAACGTCGAAACACTAAAATCTAACCGTAATGTCGTGAGTGTTACGGATATACAAGAGAACAAGAAGGGACTTACTTGATGTTGCCTTTCCACACGTGATCAAAAATGTTGGATAATCCAAAATCCGCGCCAAGGTTGGGTGCCATCGTGAACGCTCTTCCGCCCACATCGATTGACGTATGGAAAAACTGTAAACAAAAATATATAATAAATACATTTTTAGTGAAACAATCGTCGAGTGGTTTTGGTGAGCACCGGAAAGTCATAATTACGAGTAGGTAGGTAACGTCAACAAGACAAAACGCCGAACTACTATAAAATCTATCCGTATCGACAGGAGCTTTATGGATACATGAGAGAACAAGACGGAACTTACTTGACGTTGACTTTGAATGGCGTTCGATTCCGCACGCGAACAAAACCGTTCGGCAATCCAAAATTCATACCAAGGCTGTCGCAGTACAATCACATTAATTGCACAAAAACCAACAAAGGTCCGAACCGAACGACAAAATGTAAATGACAACAAACAACGGGACGGACGTTGCAGCAGACTGCGTAGCGAGACACACAATAGTATTATTCATTAGCCAATCGCAAGCCTCCTTAGCGCGTGGCGCTTTTTCTGCCAGACGCTGCCGCTGCTTGATAATGTAATATGCCAAGTCACAGATTTCTATATAGTTGGTTAGGTACTAGATAGCGAAATCCCGCCATGAATTGAAGCCTCGATGTCGGTTGGCAATTGTATGGTATTTCATATGACAAATCAGATGACATTATGATTTAATTTGTGTCATATTTTATTATATCCAAACATGTCGTTCAAAAAAAAAAAAAAAAATATATTATATAAGTCGTTTTCAATTACTATTTTATTTTATAATAAATATTATTCCCAATACGTTTTGTATAATAAATGAAATGCTTTGCCAACCGACAAAATGGCGAAGATATCGAAGTAGACGCCGTGTGAAACGACGACGGACGCGGTCGGTAATGCCAACCGTCGAAGAGGTGACCGATGATAAGCGAATCTCGTAGATAACCCGGCCATGGAAAACGGATGAAATTGGGAACAAAAAAAAGTCTTGTTGAAAAAAAAATTTTAGTATTGACTACGATCATGGACCTCGTAATCAGGTTGGATTAGCCATATTTATCACGCATTATTATCACTAGTATCCACGAATTAAGATATATTAATTCGTGCTAGTATCATAAGTTATCGCTAACTAATTCCCAGGGATAATGCTGTTATTACTTATTAGTAGGGCTCGGATTTCAATGCATTTGCATATTTTTTGGGATATCTTACGCGATGCTTTCCAAGCTACAAATATGTTTCAAGTACTTCGCAATCTAACCATAATATTTTTTTGGGGCATTTTTATACGGTTTTAATGCATTTTTTTAATTTTTTAGGACATTTTTGACCTATTTGTAGTATTATGACTTATTGACAGACAACCGTCGATCATTTAAATTCCAAAACATTAAAGAAATTCTTGTTGTACAATGCAACGCAAATATAATTTAATTTTTAATTTTAATTTTTTTTTTATACATTGTAATATAATTTATTAATTTAGAATTTAGAATTTTTATTAGAATTTTATTTGTTCCTCATTTTTTAATAATAATTAAATTTGAATTTATTTAATAAACAATGCCTTTATTGATATTTTTAGGGCATTTTTTAGAGTTTTTAGGTCATAAATGCACTTTTTGCACGGGCATTTTTTTTGATATTTTTAGGGCATTTAAATCCGAGCCCTACTTATTAGCATAAAATATGCGTCGGCACTCGGCCGTCAAGTATAATTTATAAAACTATAAACACATAGAAAGCACATTTCATCCAGCGACTCGTTGCAGCTTGTAAATTGTATGAGTATTATGTGCTTCAAATATCGGGACATGTCAAAATACTTTTGAATAAGTATTGAGATACTAAGACTAGTATTCACATAAAAAAGTATTACAAATACTTTTAAAATACTATTATAAAAATGTAATTTACGAATACTCACAAAGTATTCGAATACAAATACAAGTATTTGTTATAAATTGTATGCTACCTATATATTGCCGGATTTAGGGATAGGGCGGGCCTCTACAAATTGAGGGCCTCCACTAAATGTGTGTATTTTTGCATCCAAGTATAAATCACATTATAATATTTTCAAAATAGATTTAAACCACAACTTGAATAATAATGATATATATCCAGGTTAGTTCAATGTATTTTTTATTAAATTAAATTTAGTAATTCGACGATTTTCAATCAAGGGGGCTGCTGTCTGTGTAAAAAGGTGGTATTTAGACTAAAAATGTAGACGAAACTGTAGTAATTTGGTATGACGGATTTCAATTTTGAAAACGGATTAGTATTGGTTAATAAAATTACCTACTAGGTTCTTATCAAGGTGATTTTTAATATTCCGAAAATTGTTAGTGCTACGATTAAAAATTTAAATAAAAAATTTCGTTTTTTATTTTTACTGATAGCATAGCTGGAAAAATAGATTTTCAAAATCGCCTCGATAAAAACTTAGTTATAATTTAATAATATAATAGTTTAATAGCAACTTGTTCCTCCACGTAAGTTGGTTAAGAGACTGTCACAGTAGGAAAAAATCGACAATAAAAACATGATTTCGTAATTCCAATAGTACTCAGGTCTCGTAAGTCGTAGAAACATTTTTTTGGTACCAAATTAAACATGAGAAGTTTAACTAATAACAGATTTTTTAAACCGATTTTATTTGTGTTTGAAATTTGTAAAAAATTTAAGTGTCCGTCGAATATAACTGACTGTCCGACCGGCAATTCGAATAAAATTTAAATTTAATTTGAATTAGTGGAGGAGTTTGATCCATTTCTATTGGCTCATATAAAAGATCATGCGAAGAAAAAAAGTGAGTACAAAAATTACCTTTCATCAACTACTTCTAAGGGCGGGCCCAGGGCCCGCACATTCCTAAATCCGGCCCTATACCTATATACCTATTATATATGTATATATTGTACATCAGTATAGGTACCTATTATGTTACATTTTTACCTACTACTTACCATGGATTTAAATTTTTAACAATTACTATTAACATGTATGTCATCTGATTATTTAGAGATAAATATATGTTCACATATTTCATTCTGCATTTCGATATATTTCAAATAATATTGATTAAATTTTAGTTTCCAATTTTATTAGTTTTTTTTTTTTATAAATATCAATAAAATTTTATTAGTTGGTTAAAAAAGCTTGAAAATTTAATAGAGGGCTTCCCAGGCCCTAAAATTAAGATATTTTGCTACTGCACACCTAATTCCATACCAAAATATTTTAAAATAATGAACAAATAGTGATTGTCTATGGCATATATAACTTCATTGCATAATTTATTGTTTTTGCCATTTATTAATAATATAAGTTATAAAAAATACAATCTAAGACAATCGTTTATAAAAGTCGTTGATACCTATATGGCTATATGACTAAACATTTTAAAATTAAAAACGAAATAGGTAGCTTGGGTTAATATACTAATTATATTATAAGCCGCCCCGAGTATGGTGTAGTCGGTATGATTTTTAGTGTTAAGTAATATTAGTAATTTTCAATAATCAATATAAAAAGCCGGTTGGCTTTAAGCTTATAATAATAAAAAAAACCTATAATAAATTCCAAATTAATCTTATCACAATATCCATTAGGTACTTATAACGAGTCATACATTAACAACAAACCCTGATACTATCATAGATAAATAATAGTATACTTTAGAAGTTTCAAGTACCCACGAATAATTTTATACAGTTATTCTAGGTTTTTAAAATGTAATTTCGTCCAAATTTTAACTTAAAATGACTATAAAAATAAACTGTGTCTATGTCTTTTTTAAGTTTTTTTGGTAACAGAATTAACTACTTACGTGGAATCTTGTTTTAAGTTTTCAATCATTAGATATAAAAGTTGAACATTTTATACATTTTTAACTACAAAATAATATTATTCAATTTCAAATTTTATAAATTTTGTCAAAATTCGATCTTTATAAATGCTAGTAAAAAAAAAAATTGTGCCAATGTATTTTTAATAATTTTCAACTGCTATTGTAACAATAGATCAGGAGCCTTGTATTACATTTTTACACTTTTTGGCGCAACAGATAACACTATATATTGATATTTATATAAAAAAAAAAAAAATTAAATATGAAATTGTCCGCAAATAGCTCAAAACAAGTCAAAATATTTTGAAAATTTTTTCAAGTTTAAGAATTGATAAAATAAACATTCAGTGAAATTCAAATTTTCATGTATTTACAGTTGTTCATTTTTGAATTACAACAAAATAAGAAAATCGCTACATGAGAAATCGAGTGAATATCTAATGTTGTAACAATTTGAATTTCAAACGCTAAAAATATTTAATTTTACTTTCTTATAGACATTTTTTTTTTTTGACAAAGGTAAATAATCTTATAAGGAATCTTGTATTACATTTTAAAATCTTAGATTTAAAAAGAAAAATTGTTACGAGTTCTTAACTCAAATAATTTGCTAATTTTCGCGATTTTTCCATATTTTGTCAACTTTTGAACTCTAAATGCTTATGAAAAAAAACTGTGACTAAGGATTTTTAATATTTTTCAAATTTAATTGTAACAATATAGTAGGAGCTTTGTATTAAATTTAAGTATTTTTACTCAACAAATAAAGGTTTGTTGACATTCATAGAAAAACTAATAAAATTAAAAACAGAAAATGTCCCTAAACAGTTCAAAACAAATCAAAATATTTTGAAAATTTTAGAAAATGCAAATATAAACAACCAGTTAAAATTGCATGTATCTACGGCCCATTTGTTTTAAAGTTACACCAAAAACCAAATTCGATTTTGTTAAATATCGATTTTAAGTAAATATTCCAGTTTTCCTTAATTTTTCTTTTGTTTTTCTTCGGCGCTTTTGAAAATTACTGTAAATTTTAAATTTTGACCTCCCCAATGCACCAACGATATTCACTTTCTAATCGAACAAGATACGGAAGTTGAAAATCGAATCATTATTTCGATTACTTATCGTGTATACACACAAAAAAAAACACACATCATTGTAAAATCTATACATTCATCGTTCCACTTAGAATCTAAAATATTGAATATTAATGGAATAAAAATTTAAAAAAGCAGAAAATAAATACTGCACACTTTTAAATTTGCTACTACACATTTAATATTAGCTACTGCACAAAGTGTGTGCTACTGCACACAATTTTAGGCCCTGGGGCTTCCAGTATATTGTTTCAAAAGCAGATGAAAAATATTAAAAATCCTTAGTCACAGTTTTTTTTTTTATAAGCATTTAAAGATCGAATTTTGACAAAATTTATCAAATTGAAAATTGAATAATTATTTTGTAGTTAATAATTTTTAAAATGTTGAACTTTTTTATCTAAGGATTGAGAATTTAAAACAAGATTCCACGTAAGTAGTTAATTCTGTTAGGTACCAAGAAATCTAAAAAATACAAAAACACAGATTATTTTTATAGTCATTTTAATTTCAAATTTGGACGAAATTACATAAAAAAAAGGTGGGTAAGTGGATGTCGCTCTGCTGTACTGTAGGTTACAAGTGGGTCACTGTATAATGGATGGTATTAAATTTGAATTCAATGATACAATATCATTGTATAAGAAAAACGATTCTGAGCTAAGACGGTATGTCAGTCTAGGTTTAAGACAAATTATATACATATTCTCTGTATATAATTTGTATTGTAAATCTCTTGAATTGCCGATTGGCGTTAAATAAACAAATAAATAAATAAATAAATATCTATGGTATTAAAAAATAAATTGACCTATAATAAATTCCAAATTAAATCATATCACATTATCACAATATCCATTAGGTACTTATAACACGTTATACATCAACATCAATAACAAACCCTGATACTATCATTGATATACAATAGTACACTTTAGAAGTTTCAAGTAGGTAACCACGAATAATATTATATAATCACAACAAAATAACTAGGTTTTTTAATATGTAATTTCGTCCAAATTTGAACATAGAATGACTATGAAAATAAACTGTGATTGTATATTTTTTAGATTTTTTGGTAAGAGAATTAACTACTTACGTGGAATCTTGTTTTAAATTTTCAATCCTTAGCTATAAAAACTGAACATTTTATAATTTATTAATTACGATGATTAATAATTTTCGAGATTTTGAAAAATTCTGTCAAAATTCGATGTTTAAATGCTTATAAAAAAAAACTGTGCCTATGTATTTTTAATATTTTTCAACTGATATTGTAACAATATATCAGGAGCCTTGTATTAAATGTTTACACTTTTTGGCCCAACAGATAAAACTTTATTGATATTCATAGAAAAAAAAATAAAAAAATTGAAAAATGAAAATATCCGTAAATAGCTCAAAAAGAGTCAAAATATTTTCAAAATTGTATGGTGTATAGGAAATGCTAATATAAACATTCAGTGAAATTTCCATGTATCTATAGTTATTCGTTTATGAATAACAACAAAATTAGGAAATCGCTACATGAGAAATCGAGTGAACATCCAATGTTGTAAAAATTTGAATTTCAAACGCTCATAAAAATTTAATTTGATTGTCCGGTAGAGATTTTTTTATTGATAAAGGTAGACAAACTTATGAGTAATCTTGTATTACATTTTCAAATGTTAGATTTAAAAAGAAAAATTTTTGCGAATTCTTAACTCAAAATAATTTGCTAATTTTCTTGATTTTTCCATATTTTGTCAATTTTTGAACTTTAAATGCTTATAAAAAAAAACTGTGACTAACGATTTTTAATATTTTTCATCTGCCTTTGAAACAATATACTAGGAGTCTTCTATTAAATTTTCAAGTTTTTTAACCAACAAATAAAATTGTATTGATATTTCTAGAAAAAAAACAAAAAAAAAATGAAAAATGAATATGTCCCTAAACAGTTCAAAATAAATCAAAATATTTTGAAAATGTTATCGTGTATAGAAAATGCAAATATAAACAACCAGTGAAAATTTCATGTATTTACGGTCATTTGTTTTAAAGTTACACCAAAAACCTAACCTAACCTAACCAAAAACCAAAATCGATTTTCTCGAAAACAGATTTTGCGTAAAAATTCCCGTGTTTCCTTAATTTTTCTATTGTTGTTCCCGGCGTTTGTGAAAACTATTGGGAATTTTAAATTTTGACCTTCCCAATGCACCAACGATATTCACTTTCCAATCGAACAAGATACTGAAGTCGAAAATCGAAGCATTATTTCGACTACTTATCGTGTACACAGACACAAAAAAAAAAAAATTAAAAAATTAAAAAATTAAAAAAAAAACGAACATCATTGTAAAATCAATACATTCATCGTTTCACTCAGAATCTCAAAAACCTAGAATAACTATTTTAGTTATTTTGTTGTGATTTTGTAATATTATTCGTGGGTGCTTGAAACTTCTAAAGTACCTACACTATTATATATCTATGATAGTATCAGGGTGTGTTGTTGACTTATAACGTATTATAAGTACCTAATGGATATTGTGATATGATTAATTTGGAATTTGATATAGGCTGTTTGACAGACGTACACAAAAAAAAAGAACAATTATTATTAAGCACTTTTATTAAAACTCTTACGTCCAGTGGCGATCGAAACACACGATCACCGCTGACTGACCCTCTATCTGTCCTCCCATATTACTTATATATTAACATTACAATATTGAAGCACTATTGGTAGTAATTTAAACCTAGTTGCATTAAACTTACTGACTATGCTTAAAAATTATACTAATTGTTATTGTATTACTTTGAATGTTTACTTAAGCTAGTTAACAATATTTTTTTATATATTATGCATGACACTACAGTAGGTACTACACGCGGGTTAGTTATATTGTATTTTTACTATTGTCTATTCAAGTATAAAAGAAACATAAAGGTGCGTCTAAATAGTATAGCATACTATTATAATATAGTCATATCGTTATACGATTTAACTGCCGTCTGCCAGAATCTCATTAAATTTCATTACAATTTAATATATCATGTCAAAGGGCGTTATACCGGGCGATCCGACCGCATCGGCAAGCGGACGACGAAAAAAATCGAACCTCGAGACGCACGCCTGCATATAGCGGTACCTAATCGACGGTGGCGCCGCGGACGGTCGGCTTATAGAGCGACGCCGCTCCTCTCCGAGACTCGTCTGCGAAAAAGTAGGGCCGCGCGGCGGCTATAAATTTAGCGGGGAACGCGAACTAAATCCAAACGGGGAGGGTAATACCACTAGAACGGGCTGACACTCGAATTTCCGAAAAAAACTGCAAAAAACGCGCTCTACGGCGGACCTCGGTGCACTCGTAAT
>CARXXK010001101.1:0-64670 GCA_949089665.1 Macrosiphum euphorbiae
TGCGACATAGTATTTTAAACGTGTTTTTTGCCAAACATACCAATTGATCTAATGAAGCGATAAGAATTCTGAAAACAGATTTGAATTTGTCGTCAAGTCTACTTGAAATCGATTTTCCTACATTTTTGATATTACCTCCCAAATTTTTTAAAATGTCATATTCAAAAAGAGTATTTAAAAATTCTGTTATTTCAATTTTTGGAGAAGAAAAAATCAAAAAATCCAAAATGTGGGACAATCGATTTCAAGTAGACTTGACGACAAATTCAAATCTGTTTTCAGAATTCTTATCGCTTTACTAGATCAATTGGAATGTTTGGCAAAATACATGTCTAAAATACTATGTCACGCGTGTGTTAGACAAAAACAGAAAATCACGGTATCGAATCCCCTTAAGAGGCCGTCCTACCGCCGCATATTTGGGTGTAAAAACTGTTTTGCGAGTATCAACATTTCTTTCACCGCATTTATGATAAAAGTACCAAAATTTTACGATGCATAAAAAAGAAATTTATCTATGCCGTAGCGTTTTTCTTTTTTTTGTAACATAAATACAATTTAAGTTATTTATTATCAAACATTTGCTTTTTTTGTTGTTTTTCATTAGCTTATAAAAAATCATTGGGTAATGATATTAAAAAAATGAAAACGCTACAGCACAGATAAAGTTCTTCGCAATGCGCTGTGAAATTTTGGTAATTATACCATAAATACAGAGCGAGTACATTTGATACCCGCAAAACTATTTTACTATGTTAAGAATCGTATTTTATAAAATTGATCTCGTCGTCGTGTGCCATAGTGTGCTGCTCCTAACGGAAAAACAGTGAATTATTTTCGGCGGCACCCACCACTCCAGTCGACTCCACATAAACTTCGCGATATCGTAAAAGTGTAGCGCCGTCGCGACCTTGGAAACGTAGACACCATAGAGTGGTATTATTATACTACTATACTATTATACTCAACATACGAAATCCCGTAATAATATAATTACGAAGAAAATCATTTTCATAATTTATATTATTGTCGGTCAAGCGCCGCCGCGCCGCGCGCCGTATAATCTAAAACACAACGTTCAATTTTCGTGATCTTCGCCTGCTGTAAAACAGTTTCTTATGATAACTTAGTAAATTGTACATTATTTATAAATTATATAAATAACCAAAATTGTTGTAATTAAATTCTTGATACAATTTATTTTATACATTAATTGGCAATTACACGTAAAATATTTATTTTACGTCCTTACTTGTTATACAGGCTGTAACGAGACCTGACAAACAATATTTTTATTATATATAATTTATTGACTCTTGCACTAAATAATATATAGTACCTAGAACCTTTTTTATTTATAATACAAATTTTAAATCTGATGCAATTTTAAAAAAAAAAATTCAAAATAGACAATTTGTAAATGTGGGGTTTAGAAAATTGTTAATAGTAAAAAAATGTATATTATTTTTTACAACTTTTTGAAATCTCCTTATTTTTGTTAAATAAAGTTCATCCTGTCGTAATAATCTGTTTAAAATCAAAAAATAAACATTTTTTAAAAATATTTTATTAACATTTTTAAAAAGGTAATTGTTTATTTTTTTTTTAAAAAAAGGTAACCTACTTTAAAATTAATGATAAATAAAATAATTAATAAAAGATGATTTTGAAATTTTAAAAATCATAAAAATAACCACTTGACTTGTATACGAAAAAATTTATTTTTTTTTATTTTGAAATACACGCCTGCTGTAAGCATTCAATACAGAATTATTACGAATTAGTAGTTTATTTTACTATTATATTATTATAGGCATTAATATAACAGTAGGATGAATTCATTTTAACCAATAAAATTTCATTTGAAAATGTCATTGTGTGCATAAAATATAATAATGTATTCTAAAAGTCTCAAGTAGGTACCTACAGGTTCGACCCGACTATGCTCCTGTGACCACCGATTGTAAAAATATTGTGAGGCATCATGGGTCGGCGGTACTATTCAATCACGACTCATGCGAGCTGAAAACAAAGTTATGTACATTTTTTGTTAAATAAACGATGCTGCATGGGAGTTAAACAATGTGAAAACAGTTCGGCTCCCATGTAGTGATTACACTAGGAAAAAAAAAAGTAGGTACCTACCTACTAATAATATTTCCTCGTCTTAGCCCATTGTTTTTAAGGAGAGATATAAAACCTAACTTAACTTGCAGTACCTAGCACAATTAATCCAAAAAAATCTCCTCCTATTTATGACTTGAAACTTGTACCTACTATTATAATTTATAGTGCAATGCTCACACTATAATAATAGGCAAGCATCTGGGCCCTGTAAAGAAAAATTGCGTACGCGGTTAAATATTTCAATAAATATTTTACGGGGTCCTTACTCCTTATATAGGCACACGCCAAACAAATAAAAAAAAAAGCTGCTAAGTGGATGTCGCTCTGCTGTACAGTAGATTACAAGTGCGTAAATGAATAATGAATTGTATTAAACTTGTACGAGACCCTAAAAAAATCAGAGAGGCCCCGGCCGCGTTCGCGGCCCAGCGGCTATGGCCAGGCCGACACTGCAGCTTGATCCCCAAAGCACCAACTATGATTTCTAAAAGAAAAGATGCTGTTGAAGAAAATCGAAACATTTTTAATTTCCCAAAAGATGATGATGGATACAAAATAAAAGACAAATAACTTGAATAAGTAATAAGCAATCATCAGAAAAAATATTTTTGTGCACGTCTATAATATATAGGAAATAATAAAATAAACAAATAATATTTCAATTTTAAATTAGATGGAAATTCTAATACATTATTTATTATTATTATATTTTCGCATGAAATTAACTTTATGTCCACCTCCAAGAATGTATTTATGTATGTAAACATTTTTTTGTCGAGGATTAAAGTAAACAAAGAGGTTATATACACTAATACCTACATTTTGTAATTTGAATCTATGCATTTGTTAATAAAATGTTTCCGTGTGATATTATGTCTTATATTGTATGCACGTCGTAAGCACTAAGAAGTTTTGATGTTTTATGTTTTATATTATATTATAACCCATAATATTATTATTATTAGTTATTATTGTTTAGTTCGTTAGTGAAAAAACATAATATACTTGCGCTTATACGGTTTTATTTTCATAATATGTCACCAAAAAAATTGCGTGCTATTTTAACGAATCAATCTCGACGATCGGGTAAAATGTCTTTAAAAAGACGAATGAAAGGAGTTCGTAATGGTAATAAGAATTGTAAAATTGTGAGGTAAGTAATAAGTACCTAATACTGAATATTATCACCGAATTTATGACTGTATTATAATACTTATTCATTATTTTTTTCTTATCGAATTAAAAAAAAAAAAAAAAATAGTGAGGATATCAATAAGCAGACAAAAAATGTATTTTTTGAATCGTCCACAACTGAAGCTGCAGATGGATCACTTCCAGGACCATCATTTGAAGTATACAATACTCCAATGTATGATGATTTATTTGGTGAGCAATCAACAAATATTATTGCTCATTCTCCTATATTGGAACCAGATGATAAATCTCTTCCAGGATTGTCGTTTGAAATAACTAATACTCCTGAGTATGTAATATTTAGTATGAAATCTGTTTTAACAAATACTGATTTATAACTAATTATCATTTGTATATATTAATAATTATAGAACAACAACAGAAGAAGTATGTTCTTTAGGTCGTCGAATAGTGGACATATTCTACATATTTGAACAAATTAAAAAATGTATCCACGAAGGCGGTTTCGGATGTACTTTCATGGATATGGAGTTTGTACGTGAAATACGTTTTGGTCTAAGGTCGCAATTTCAATTCACATGTAAAATGTGTAAAATTAACATCAAAATTGAGTCTGAAAAAAAGGTCCCAGAGACATATTTACCTGTAAATTTAGCCGCGATCAGTGGTTCAATATCAATCGGAATAGGATATTCTCAACTTGAGGAAATATTAGCTTCCACCGATATTCCATGTATGAGTAGTAGTACATTTTTATCTGGTCAAGAAGAAATCGGTGACAAAATTCATTGTATTGCCCAAGAAGCAATGAGATTAGCCGGTGAAGAAGAAAGGCGATTAGCGATAGATGCAAATGAATTAGATATAGATGGTATACACATGTGCACAGTTGTAGCTGACGGTCAGTAGTCAAAACGTAGCTACAAAACTAAGTATGATGCTTTGTCCGGCGTGGTAAATACAATAATTCTACAGTTATACACTTATACCTACTTTTAATAAAAAATAATTCAAAAGTAATTTATTTTAAAGTAATTACTTACTATTGTGTTTTTACAATTTGCAGGCTACAATAATTGGATATAAAACCAAAAAAATCTTATTTATTGGTATAAGAAATAGATATTGTTTAATTTGTCAAAGATCGAAAAATTCAAAAAAATCAGTTCCGAAACACACTTGTTTTTTAAATTGGAACAATGCTTCAACAGCGATGGAGGCTGATGCTGTTGCCGAAGGGTTCAAACGAAGCATTGAATTACATGGCTTAAAATTTAATAAATTAATTGGTATCTTATTAAGAAATCTACTTATCTACTTATAAAAACTATTTGAAAGTGATAATAATTAATAGAATTAACTAATATTATTTTTTACAGGTGATGGTGACTCTAGTGTCAGCAAAAGATTGTTGGAAATGAGACCGTATGGCCCTAATTTCCACATTGAAAAAATTGAATGTAGAAACCATTTACTAAGGAATTATGGTACAAAACTGGCTGCTATTGTTAAAAATAGTAAATTCCCAATACCATTGCGAAACCATATTACAAATAATGCAAAGCGATTTAGATCTGCGATCACTAAAGCCATAGACTATCGGAGTTCATTGAGTAATCAAACGAAACATCAAAAAGTCTCCGGTGAGTAATAACAATATTGATTTATATTCTTATATTTGTATAAGTTAAACGATACAGCCGATAAAAGGAAATTTTAATTGCATCGAAATATAAACTCGTCACAAACTAACACATATTTTGATATAAATTCGAAAATAAATGGGTCGCTCTGTTATATGTTAGGTTTGAATGAGTAATAAGCAATGGGCACGCCACTGGATTTAAACTTTAAAATGTACTTTGTCACTGTTATGAAAGTGTTAAAATGTTATTCAATGATTGTAGGTATGATATGATTGATATGTCATATGAAAATCGATTGTTAGTGGAGAAAACGGAGGTGTCTGTCTCTTTTTTTAAGGCTATTTTATAATTTATTTATATTATTATTGTTATACAGCAAACATTATACAGGAGAATTTGCCAGTGTTCCAAAAAAAATATTCACTAAACAGTTTAAATTAAAAAAAGAATTTGTTTTTCTAATTTGAATAACAGAAGTTTGTATATCCATTTCATTATTGAAAAAAAGATAGGTGTTAGCATGCCTGACGCATGGTGAACAACACATTTACCTTGTATAACTGTATATAGGTACTATATTATAATAATTATTATCCAATTGGCTACCATAAACTTTAAATTGAAGATTAAAGCATTTTTTCTACTCCAAAAAGTGATGATAATCACAAAAGTAAATAAATAACAATATAAGTATATTAGTATACTAATAAGTTATAAGTACATTATAAAAATAATAATACACATATTACTCGTACTTACTCCATATTGTGTTACCAATTATCTACATTCCTAAATCCTAAGTGATAATTTGTGTTTTACTATAATATAATATTAATATATATTTAATTTTATTCTATATAGGATTACGTAAAGATATTACAAATAGCTTTTGCCATATTATGGGTAGTCATAAGCATTGTGAAAAATATTTTTGTAATGGAAACAAATCAAATGAACTTGATTTGTTAGATGACGCGGAAAAATGTGGCCTAGTAAGAGAAATAAATCAAATAGTGGGACGACTAGTAATGCATACTGAAAGTTTATTGTTAAACGTGGACAATAATGTGTGTGAACAATTCAACAGTATTATAAATAAACACTTGTGTGGAAAACGGATCAATTTTTCATTACGAAATTCGTATAATACAAGAATTGAGTCTGCTGTTGTATCATATAATACTTCAGGTCAATTTTTACGTTCATTACACAAACATGCAGTCAATGAAATTAGTCCTGGTAATTTAGTAAAATATATATGTTATAAAAACTAGTTACATATTATGCCAATATTGTTATAATTTATAGGTCATGTAGGAAAGAAATTTTTAAAATCCAGAGAAAGGAAAGCAGCAGCACTTAAAAAAAGAAGGCAGTTGTTTCCTAAGAAAAAATTGATTTTGAAAAAATCACGCGGTGCAGATGAACATTACGGCTTAGCTGAACCTCTTCTAGATGAATACTCTTTACATGACGTCGAAGAAAAAAAAACATATTTTTTGCATTCTATCACACTGAATGAAAATGCAAGGCGACAGTTGGAGTTAGAAACAAGAGAACAAGCAGCATGTCAAAAATGGCATATTGAACGAAAAAACCGTCTTACTGCTTCTAACTTTGGCCGAATTTGTAAACGAAGATCAACAACCTCGTGTAAGTCTTTGGTTTATGATTTGTTGTACAGATATTTTTCTTCAGCCGCAACTGAATATGGAAAATCAATGGAATCAATCGCCATACAATGTTTGGAAACTAAATTAGGTCAAAAAGTTTCTTCTTGCGGTCTAATAATTGATCAATCTATTCCATACTTTGCTGCTTCACCAGGTAATATATAGTCTATAACCTTTTATAAATTATAATACATTCATATGTTTAATATAATACAAAGACATTTAATTATAGACATGCACACCTATCAATAATTAAATAAAAAATGTTTACATGGTTTCTTGTCGTTACAAAACAAAATGTAAATAAATGTATATATATCATATATATTTAATTATATTCTGTATCCTTATAATTTTTTTTAATTTTTACTTTTTTTAATGAAAACATACAGTTTTAGTTTTATATTCTAAAGCTGAATATTATTCTTTGTATTTCGGTACTTAAAAATCGGAGTTAAAAGTTCAGATACGTGGATGTGTATAAAAAAAAGGTGGGCTAATGGGTGTCGCTCTGCTGTACAGTAGGTTACAAGTGGGTCACTGTAATGGATGGTGTTAAATTTGAATTCAATGATATAATATCATTGTACAAGAAAAACGATTCTGAGCGAAGACGGTCAGTCAGCTTATGGTATTACTAAGTAGTAAGAAGTACCTACCTATATTTTGATGATATTATTGTTAATTAAAGTAATTTATATAAAACCTATTTACGTGGAACCTTGTTTTACATTTTCAGTCTTTAGATATAAAAGTTGAACATTTTATAAATTTTTAACTACAAAATAATCATAAAATTTAAAATTTGATAAATTTTGTCATAATTAGAACTTTAAATGTTATTAAAAAACAATTGTACCTGTATTTTTAATATTTTCTACTGCTATTGTAGACATATATCAGGAGCCTTGTATTATATTTTCACGCATTTTCATCCAACAAATAAAACTTTATTCACACTTATTATAGAAAAAAAAAAAAAGAAAAACTGACAATGTCCGTAAACAGCTAAAAAAACGAGCTTAATTTTTTTTTTAATGGCGCTTTTGAAAACTACTGGACAATTTTTACTTTTCAACCCCAGAGTACCAATTAGATTCACTTTCCTATCAGAAAAAAAACTATTGAAGAAAATCTATGCACTTTTACTGTTCTAAAAGAAGATGACAGACACAAAAAAAACACATCATCGTAAAGTGAATACATAATTCATCGTTCCGCTCAGAATCTTAAATATTGTAATATATATATTATATATTTAAAAATGTTATTTTATAACTACTTGAAACCAAGTAAAAAATGTTTTCAAAAAGGTTAACACTTTTTGAAATAATTAGTGTGTCTTACGTTAAATAGATCAGTAGGATACAGTATAGTATATTTGTTATACATTTAGTCATGTATTTACATTTTTAATTAATAGATGGACTGATTGGAGATGACTGTCTGGTCGAAGTTAAATGTCCTTATTCTGCTAAAGATTATACAACCATCGTTGATGCTATAAATGACAAAAAAGTATGATATAATTATGTATATTATATCATAAATAAAAATACCAAATTTTAATGTACCTACCTTATGTATAATAAAATCTTACATTTTTCAGATAAAATTTCTTAAAATTAATAAAAAATCTGATGTACCAGAATTAAAGAGAACTCATGATTATTATTATCAAATTCAAGGGCAATTGCATATAAGCAAAAAAATGTATTGTTATTTTGTTGTATTTTCTGAAAATTGGATACACATCGAAAAAATTGTATACAACGATGAATTTTGGCAAAACGAAATGTGCACTAAGTTAACAAAGTCAGTATTCAAAATATTATTATCAAAAAAAAAAATAGTAATAATAATAAAACTATTATTATACTATGATTACAAATAAAACACTATACCTATACACGATTATTGAATAAATTATTTTAAGACAAGTATACCTATAATATACCTATAAAAAGTTTTATATAAATAAGAAATTGTCTAATAATTTTTAAATAATAAATAATTGATTTTAGGTTTTATCTAGACTGTGTGTTACCGGAAATAGTAATACCTCAGTATGGCAAACGATTATTAATTCAAGACATAAAGGATCCAAAAGAAAAAGATATTGTATTATGATTTTATTATTATATTTATTTGATGAGTTATAATGGCTATATTAGTATATTACTATTATATTATTATATATTAATATTAATATATGTATTATTATTATTATTATTATAATTATGATCTAACTAGTATATTATTTATATATTAGGCCAACATTTGGAATATATATAGTATAATAATTTTATGGATCAGATATGGTGACGGCTTAAATAGTATTTGAATTATTATTTTAATTAGGCAATCGTTTTATAATATGATAAAAGCAAAAAAATAAAATAAAAATTATAACGTAAATATTGTCAATGTCAAATTAATTAAAAAGAGCACTTCATGAAAATAATTTTTCAACAGTTTTATACTGATCATCGATATTTTTACATGGGAATTGGGAGAACGATTGGGAACATACGTTTAGGAACACATTTTTTCAGACGTCATCCAAAATGAATACAACGTTCGGGTATATCATATTTTTAAAATAATATCACGTTTGGGTACCAATACGTTTATAGATGTGAACAAAACTCAACTTCCTATATTATTATATGTTTAAAAATAAATAAGTAAATACATCAATACATATAATATCTACTAATCAAAACTATTTGAAACGTTAGGTACTAGGTAGGTAATACGTATAATGTAGGTACCTATATACCTATAGGTATATGAGATTAAATTATCGTACGAGGTACGATAAGTAGGTACCTACTTCAGGTCACCTATAAGTTATTACTTAAATTTACTGAAAAATCTATTTCATCGTAAATCGTAATGAATTTATTATTTTACATGTACCTACCTATTTCAAAAAGTAATTAGGTTATAATTATATAAATCGAGTTATGTTGTATATGATGGAGTCGGGTTTGTACGAACTACGCTTTGTTTATTAGTCGAAAAATTTCATCAAATAACTACTACATAAGCTTTAATTAATAAATAAATTGCGAATTGTCATTGTGGATTAGAAGCAAGCGCGCCGCGTGCCAGTACATGAGAAAATATAAGACGTAATACAATTTACGCACGCAGGTACGTAATGGTCAACTGCATTGACATCTGACGCGAAAATTAATTCTTTGTAAGAAAATCTGTATTAATTTTCATAACATAACTTTTTTTCAGGTTCTAAAAGTTGTATAATTATGTATCTCCTTCATGCAATTTTAATACCAACCAATAAAAAGTCATCCACTGACTCACAAGGGAAAAAAACCATAGTCAAATATTCGATCCAAGATTCACAGAACAGTTTTATGATGATAGCACCAACTGCAGTAGAGATTGAAGAAATGTTAAAGAGAAAATATAATGTTGGCGATATTGAATATCCAATTGAATCTGTTAATGTCTGGCTATTGGTTCAAAAATTCTTTTATAACATTGTAAATAAATATGATAAATCTTGTCCACTGGTCAATCAAATTATTAATGAAATTAAACTTTGAAATTTTGAAACTGCAAAATTGTTTAATTTGTGAAATAAAATTAATTGTACTCTAAAAAATATCTTATTTTTTCATACATGTATATGATTGTCTTCAAATGTTCTTATATATTATAGGCTATAGCGATATATATTGATGACACCCCCTCCCCTAAAAGCTACTGAACGCAGGTATGATTTTAAAATTAACAAACCACAATTTTTAAATCAATGGTTAAATTATTGATGATTTAATAAAAAATATGTTGTTGATTTAAAAAAACCCATAAATTGTTCTTATAAAATTATTGATTAATTTAACAAATCATTTTATAAATAAACACAATAATGCTAACGACGTATTATTTCAAAACAACAAAATAATTTGTTGAATTAAACATTAAATTAACAGGACAAAATTTTGTTATATCAACAAATTATTAATTTTCATAATAACAAACTCCCTATGTTGGCCCTATGTTAATCATTAGTTTGTTGATTTAACCTCGATTTTTATTAATTTAACTGCGATATTTCTTTCTGTGATAGGTACTTACTAAGTTTTATATGTTTACTGTGTGTATTAATTAAGTACTCTTTCTGACATTTGGTTATCATAAGTACCTAATTGCTGACACGCGCAACAAAATAGTACAAGATAACAAAATACTGGGTTTTGTATGAGACATAATACTATAATATAGTTCTCTACGAAAATTCGCTTCATTATCTGGCTACCTAATATTTCATTTTCATTTTCGTTTATTGCCCACAATTTCTATACCTACATAATGTTAATGTATACGTATATCCAATGACTCTAGGAAAAAAAATCCGGAAAGCTATACCTAACAGCTGTCAAAAATAATAATTAATAATAAAAAAAATATATAAAATTTGAATGATAATTATTATATTATTATAATATTGATAAATAGGTACATATTGCATAAGATATATATTTTACCTTATATGATATTGCTGTATATAAATATTTATTTATTTGTTTTTTTATAAACGGATAGGTAATGAAAATTAAAAGTACAGCAAGTTGAATCTCAATTTGACAAATATTAAACTGAAATTAAATAATATTATATTATAAATGAGTTAATATTTTTAAAATTATTCGTATTCCTGTTTATGAATCCTAACATCTTAAATTATTTTTTAACTAAATTATTAATATGTAATATAGGTACTACAATTATCAATTTTATAATAAAAGTCATAACTACTAACATTATCTAGACGAAAAAAAGTAAAACACAGCAATTATTTATATTTAGTGGGAGGTAATATCGACAACTATACAAATAACAAATTTGTTTAGATTTTACTGTAAAATTAAAGTATTATTTAATAGTCAATCATATTATAAAGCATTATAGCCCAACCCAAAAATTATTTCTATACACGCCACTGGAGTGAATTGACTTCTTATAAAATTTAAAGTTGAGATTATTATCTAGGCAATATAGGGTTTTATATTATATTTTAATTTTAAAGCGAGTTTTGTAGGTATATATTTTATGATTTACAAATTACAATTATATATAAGTATTTGCTTTGGGGATTTTGGATTTTATTTCCGATTGAGTTCCAGCTTATTTATGTTAAATTAAATTAATTTAGTAACATTTTTATCTCGAGTGTAGAACAATTAAAAATATTACCTTAATTATAATGATAATGCTTTAAATGTTAGGTCGCTCCTCAGGCGATTAGGGATGTCAATTCCAAGTGATGCCAAGAGTAGTGTACAGATATGTACAAGTTGTCATCCGCATATGAAGAAATCAAAAATTCCTCCATTGTACATAGGAAATGGTTTTGAGTTGAACAGTGTTCCACCTTCAGTTACTCAACTAAATCAAATTGAAAAGCAGATGGTCTCACTTAGATTACCGTTTATGAAAATATTCAAATGTCTCCGAAGTGATGGACAACTAAAAATCAAAGGCAACGTTATCAATGTTCCGATAGATCTCACTAAGACTACATCTATTTTGCCCAGACGTGCCGAAAATTTAGCTGCAGTTAAGATGATGAAAGTTAAATTAAAAAGAAAATCATGTTATAAACAACATTATCTTTATCAAAATGTGTGTATATAAAATGTATTATTTAGTTTTTTCAGTATCATTATAAGATATATCATTATATGCATAATGTTTACAGAGTATTATGATTTATGAATAAATAGATTTAAATTTAATATATTTATTAGTTGTATACTAATTGGAAATGTATTAAGATAAATTGCCAACGGTATCCCGGCAATTGAGCGAAAGAAAAAGAGCGAATGAAAAAGAGCGAATATAAAATGAGCGAATAAAAATATGAGCGAAAACATATATATAATACTGTGTACTAACATTGATTAAATATATTAAGTATATTACTTTACTTATATACATTATAACTATGTGAAACTGCAGTGAAATATTTTAGGATTCGAAAAGTCACTGTCGTCGTACCTACCTATGTTGAGTTTGTCATTTTAGTCGTCCGCCGGAGTTCTTCGGTTATCGTTAGTATTAATCGAGTATTCGAGTGATGGTTAGTGTAGTTCGTGTTACTTTTAAGTGTATAATTATTCCTCTAAGAGCAAATAATATTGTATTAATATGGAATACGTAGTATACGTACACGTGGCTGATGCAAGTTAACTCGGATCCAAAATCGCTTTTTGATCTTGATATTCCTGAACAATTTAGAAAAACCAAAAATGGAGCACAATTTCTGTTGCACGATAGTGGCCCTTCAAATAATCGAATAATTATATTTTCTACACATGATAATTTAGACATAATGGACAATTATAGTGATTGGTTTGCTGATGGCACGTTTAAAACATCGCCTTTAATATTTTCGCAAGTTTATACAATACATGTATTAATTAAGGAAAATATCATTATACCCACTATTTATGCTTTACTGCCAAACAAAACTGAAGAAACGTATATTCATCTGTTAACAACTTTAAAAGAAATTAAACCTAATTTAAATCCAAAATCAATCATGACAGACTTCGAACGTAGTGCTTTCAACGCATTCAAATATTTATTTCCAAATATAAAACAAAATGGTTGCCATTTTCATTTCGCACAATCTATATGGAGGCACATTCAACAAATTCAAGGTTTATCAACAAAGTATAAATTAGATCCTAATTTTGCTTTACATATAAGAATGATATCGGCTCTTGCCTTTGTGCCACCCAACAATGTTACACTCGCGTTTGAAGAATTGTTGGATTCCTCATTTTTTTTTTGCGAAAATGAAGAATTTCTTAATCCACTAACTAACTATTTTGAAGACACGTGGGATTGGACGTCGAGGAAGAAAAAATGTTCGGAAATCACCGTGTTTTGTTATAATGTTATGGAACTGCTATGAAATTTCCAAACGCCAGGGGGCCAAAACCAATAATTCTATTGAGGGTTGGCATAGAGGTTTCAGCTCATTGTTAGGTACCATATTTTATTTGTTGATAAATTTAATTAATTAACTTAATATATTTTAATCTTTAGCATCACATCATCCATTCATCTGGAAATTTATTGAATTCCTTCAAAGACAACAGAATTTGGAGGAAATTAAATATGAGCAGTATCAATCTGGAATAAATAAAATAAGGAAAAAAAAGAAGTACAAAGATTCGGCTGAACGGATTCAAAAATTAGTATATGGGTACGACGAAAATGATAAATTAAATTTTTTAAAAGGAATTGCCTATAATTTGACGTATTAGCTTATTAATATTTTTTTAGATACAACAAAAATAATAATTGTTGTCATAATTTTAATTTTTTTTATATTTTCCATTATTTTTTCAATTAAATGATATTCGCTGTATTATATTCAATATTTTGTGTTCGATTTTTTATTTTCGCTATTTTGGAGGTGAATCATTGCCAACAGTGTATTATCAAAATGTTAGACAATTATTTATTGTATTTGAATATTATAACATATAATGTTACACATTCGGTAATGTAACAAATTGTATTAAAATTTTTAAATCATTGGTATAATATTATGAAGGATTGACAAAAAATAAAGACAAATGTGATCAATGGTTAATTTCTAATAATAGATACTTTTGTAGGAATAATAATAAAATCTGGATCTCTACTTATTTATATAAAAAAAGAGAAAACAATTAATATAAGGTAAGCGCCCTCACACTTTTATCCAGGCTTGAGACTGGCAACTCATACATAATAATAATAATAATAAAATTATGTAGTTAATTAGTTGGCGGTTTACACGTCCCTTTTTCAATGTTAATCAGATAGTAAATATTTTATGTAATTTATGTACATATTATTTTTGGTTGGTGTATAGTTTTTGTAGATTGTTCTTACTTTAAAAATATTGTTATATTTTTTGTAGAATGATCACATATACATATTTGCTGTTATTCGGCCACCTTTTTTCAGCAATTGTTGTGTCATTGGCGGAAACCCAATTAGAATGTGCTTGTTTTAGATATGCGATATAATGGCCAGAGCTCGTGTTTTGTCCAATATGTAATATAGCGGCTTGAGGTTTGTAACGCGCTCCAGCAATTTCTAAAGTACTAGACGGTACACCGCTAAGTTTTAAATTGGTTATTTCTAATTAATTATAATTGGTTATAGATCCCTTTCCAATACCATCTCAGTTACAAACCTTTTTACACATTTTATTATTTCCAAAACCTCTCTGCTTTCGTATGGTACAAGTATTGCATTATTAGCAGAAATTATATGATAGTCAAAGCATTCTGTAAAGTTATACCATTCTCCTTGTTCTGAGTTCGTGTGTGTCTGGATTGCTAGACTAATGTTAAGTTCTTGCAATAATTGTTCATTCCTATCCATTTTAGATTACGGTTCCCTATAATATTAAAATGTTGTTATTTGCAGTTTGAATTTTGAAGCTTTTTTTTTTTTTTTTATTTAAAATGTTTAATTAAGTTTTCATATCGATAATTTCGCACGACGAAATCAAAAATACATTTCGTATAATATGACATCCGTTCGTGGGTCGTGTGCATGTGTGATTTTATGTTTTTTCCTGCAAATTAAGCTATGTGGCTCAGTAAGATTTAAGGTCCTTCCTGATTTGTCATAGGTAGGTACCTACTTCTATTTCAAAAATTATCTGTTTAGGTTTTACCGTTTCCAATCGCATATAAAATTGTTTATTAAAATACCTATTTATCAAAACAAGTTAAATTTAATATCGGAAATTCCGTTATTCCTAATCTTTTTAGAATGACCTTATCAGAACTACCTTCCCATACTACTAACACATTAATCTTTTCACCACGCAGTATATAGTTTCGTATATAGGTCGCATTTAAACTATTAACTGGGGCTCTTAGACTCTGGTTCAGTTGTTCCAAACATATGTCTCGCAGTTCCGTTTTCGCCTTAAAAATTCGAGCCAACGCTCTCTGTGCAACTAATACTTCGCGGTCTTTCATCGGTCGTACTTCCCCGTCTTCTGGTAAGTATAATGGTCGTCCTTCTAACTTCCTTATTTTAAAACGGTCCAAACTATTCGAAATAGCTCCTGATATGAGGACCTTACTGGTTTTATGGATATTGTAATGGGATTACGTAATATCATGTATTTGCTCATAAAAACAACCAGGAATGCGACCACACCCAAAAGTGTTTTCGACTAAGAATACCACTTTCAGTCGTGAGGTCCATATCAAGGACGACTGTACACGCGCCGCTCACTTCAAAGGACGCCACCACCATATATATAGGGGACAGCGAGACAGCCTGAGTAGATGTATCCAGAGACGAGAACAACACACGACTCGCTTAGCCGCCCAGCCATCACACACAACTTACACGGAGATTATCAATTCTTGAACGAGCTACAATTCGCTACAATCAACACAACTGTTCTGCTTATTTTGTCTGGTTTAATATAATACATTTGATTACTAAACTAATTTGACTATTATTATTTATCAAAGTACATCAGCTTTTGGATCCCTGAAGGGCCGCATGTAACAATATTGGTGAATTCAAAATCCGTTATCACGAGTTTGTGGGTATTCTCTCTATATACAAATATGAATACAAATCCGACAACTGATCTGGTGTTTTTTTCTATTCACAGGATATGCAAACGTTTGTCCATGTTTTTACGACTGGTGATCTGGTTATTTAATTTATTCACCGGATCTAGTAATCGTTTTTTTGTACATTTCAAATTAAGAATTTTTTTTTAGATTTGTTATATCTTGTGAAGCAAGATATAACCGTTTTCTTAATTTATCATTTTCAAGTTCTTGTACACGAAAACTTTCATTGTCACGGGACCGTGACTTGGCTTCTTTGTTTTTTAGCGCACGTTTTGATAGAAGTCCCATTTTGAAAAAAAAAATTACAATACAATTAAAAAAAAAAAAAAAAAACTACAGTAACTTCTTCTACTACTTTACTACTTCTACAACTTCTAGGAATGAATGCAACCTTCTGTCAACTTCCGTCTACCATAACATACCTACTCTGTCCCACGAGAGATCATGCCACGCACCATCCAAAACTAGTTCCCCACGAGACACCCTGTCATAGGGGAACCAGTTTCGACAGCAGGGTGATGTAGAGGGATGCTCAGAACCGGCATGTTCTCTAGTGAGGCAGAGTATATTACAGTAAACAAACTTTTAAGAATTGATAGATTTTTGTAAAATGTAAATTCGATCTCATGTATTTGCAATATTTCTTTTTTTTTTATTTTTATTCTACATTAGTCTAAATTTCACCTAATATGTATGTTTCCTCTTAATAGTAATATATAATATGCAAGTAATATTTGAAGGAGGTGAGAAAACACGTTTAAAAAAAAAAACTAACTAAATGTAATCAGTGTTTTTGATTTGTTTGTTTTCTAAAAAATAAAGTCATTAGAACACAGAATTATTAACAGAATAAGAAATATACTAACACTATGACATAAATAATTGATAAGAAATAATACAACAAGAAAAATGTCTATATCATAAAATTTATATTTAATATAATTAGTAGCTTTAAGGAAAAATTGATTAAAACTTTTTGTTCTATTTTATTGTATATATCTATGTATAATAATAATTTAAATTATGAAGTATAACTAGAATTGTAGGACATAGATCTTACAATGGATATAATTAAATTTTTAGTACCTAACACATGTAGGTATTATTTTATTGTGATTGTAGAACATTTTATAATCATATTATTATATCAATTTTTTCATATTTGTATATCATATTGTATGTAGAGTTATACCTAAATATTTTAATTTGAAAATTCAATTTATATTTAACAGAATTAGTTTTAAGAATTAGAACTAGATCTAATTAGAAATAATTTAAGAATTAGTATTCATTTTTCAGTACCTATTGTATGACTTATATTAAAATAAAATGATAAAATTGCTTATAAAAATGTTTAACCCTTTCAAGCCCAATATATTAAATTTTTCAAAAAAAATTTCTTTTCTCATTTTGGCTTTTGTAGAGTTAAATTAAGGGAAAAAATTTTTTTTGTAATTTTTTAAAAACTTACCAATATTTTACAGACATGATGCTTAAAATTATCACTGGGAACTAGCGATTAAAATTTTTTTTTTTTATTTACCAGCATATTTTCTATATTCAAAGAATTGAATTTATTTAGTGAACTTATAACCCCAAATCAAACTCTATATTACACAACACAATAGGTTAGTTTAGATTAAAATCATAAAACATAAAATAAAATATATATCAAACTGTGTACAAAATTCAACGACTTGTTGCTTTTTATTGATAGCAAAATTAATAATAATCATAACCTAATGAAAACAAAATTAATAATAATAAAAACTTAATGAAAACAAAATTCATAATAATAAAAACTTAATGAAAACAAAATTTCAATATAAACTTTAAAATATAACATTATAATAATCCTATTATTATCCAATAAGTACTTACTTATATTTTATATTAATATTCAGACTTTTTATCAGACTTTATGATAGGATACAATTTAGAAACTTATTTTTTATGGTAGTTTAAAAAACAATTGTTTTTTAAATTGTAACATAAGTGTAACTTACACTTATCACATTTTGTTGTAGAATAACATTTAATACAATTCTTACACCTTTGTTTTTCTATGACTCGGATTGGCCAATGTCCAGTTTGATCATATCTAACATCATTAGTTGGTCTTGGAGTAAAAGTTCTTCTTTTTTTACTTGGTGGTGTATTAGATAATGGTCTACCTCTTTTTGGCGTTTGAACTTTTCCACATTGTAATAAAGCATGAGATATTTCTAACTTAAATTTTAATAAGCTCATAGTTTTTTCATTTAACTGCTTACAATGTCTTCTATAGAGTAACCACGAATTTACCACACACATATCAAGCAAATGATACACAATGCGTAAATAATATCGTCTTACTCTTATATTTACACGATATAGCTCCACTAGCATATCATGTAAATCAATACCTCCCATATAAGAATTATATTCACCAATTGACGCTGGCCTAGGGACATCAACTTTTTTTTTTTCAGCAACAGACCATCTTTTGACATTCTCCACAGGCAGTGGTCCTTTGTAATTTGAAATTACATGCACAACTTTATTATCATGCCACTTAGTTACTACAATATTGTTATTTGTGTCCACTCTACTATCAAACTTGCCACGTTCTCCAGATTTCAGTTGCTTATCATTTTCTAGTACACAACCAGCAATACGATTAGAACGTACAGTCCCGATACTTTGAACTCCAACAAATTTTAACTTGCATTGCAAGTTGTAAGAATTAAACCAATTGTCCATAGATACCTAAAACAAAAATGATTGTATATTTATGTAAACTTATAAAATTTTAACAATCAAGTTATGAAGTACAAATATTACCTTATAGTTTTCATGCTTTGGAACACATTCAATAAGTCGCATGACAACATCTCCACTTATACCTAGGCCATGATTCGATGGAGGTAAAGTACCTTTGCCAACATATATTTCAAAATCATGCACTAGTCCATTTGATGAAGCCAGTGCAAACATTTTGATTCCCCATTTATGAGGCTTATTTTTATTGTACTGCTTTATAGTTGAGCGACCTTTGAAAGGAATAATTATTTCGTCAACAGCTATAAACTCATTTACATGAACTTTTTTCATGTTATTCCTTATAGCATTCAAAAAAGGTCTGATTTTGAACAATTTGTCATGTTGGCTATGTTCTCTGGGTAACATCTGAGTATTATCATTAACGTGAAAGTAAGACCTTATGTTGTCAAATCTGTTTCTTGCCATTACATCAGAAACTGTAGGAAAGCGGGTCTGATTATTCCAAAACATTCTATAAGATGGCATTTTGACAATACCCATGTACCTAAAACAAAGCATGATATTTTTGAAGAAACAGAATAACTTATATTAACTTATAAGTGAGAAATAAATACATACATTTGAATTCCAATAAATTGTTCAATCTCAGCTGTTGATGTAGCAATGCATTTTCCTGACTTCTGTACAGAATAAATATTGGTTTGTTCGCATAAATTCTGAATAATATCATCATCAAAATACTGTTTAAAATATTTATAGGGAGACAAAATGTGAGTAGGTGGATCAGGTAAGTTTCCTTTCCATGTTGAATCAGGGTTTTGATATGGTACCTATAATATTAAAAAAAGTTAATATTTAATTACCTTACATTAAATGTAAAAAAAAAAAAATGTTGTTGACATATTGTCCATAAAACTAATACCTTTTCCCAATTTGGACCTATCCTAACTTGTTCATCAAAAAGTCTATTTTCCTCTTCAATTTCTGCTTCTATGTCCCTCTGGTTAAGCATGATTAAATTATTTTCAAAATTGACTTCATCCTCTTCCAATAAATTATTTTGCATAGGAAACAATTCCTGAATTATTATTATAATATTAGTCAATAAATGTATAGTTTATTAGAATATATTTAGATACTCACTTCAATATTATCAGGAAATTGATTCAATATTTCATTTAGATTGTCAATATTTATGTCATCACCTTCATCTAGTTCTTCTATATCTGATATATCCCCTTGTAATAACTCAGCCACTTCTTCATCACTTAGTTTTTTCCCCATGTTACTAGTTACTATGGAAACATAAAAAAAAAATGTACATTTGCAACAAAATGTTCATGACTCCAAAAATAATCATTGGGAATTTGAGACATAATTATAAAAAAACATGTATTGTTTGTTTAATCCCAATGATTATTACAGGAATCATGGTGTTTAAGATACTTTAATGAAAAAACTATAAAAGTTAGATCTATAATAATACTTTAACTAGAAAGAAGAAGTAATTTTTAACATGATTAAATTTTTTTTTAATTGATTTGGCTAAAATAACTTACCTTTCAATTAATATTTAAAATTTGATTTCTTGCATCGTGGTTGATTATTGATAACGAAAACAAACTGACTGTTTACTATCACTTAATCATTCAAATAAGAAAAAACAGTGTTCCCATTAGAAAGAGCAGAAAATTTCTCATTTATTTATGTGTATTTAGTCTTTATTGGAAAATTGTGGGCTGTTTAATACGTCATTGATATACATGATTCCAAAAGTTATCGTTGGGCTTGAAAGGGTTAATAATAAAACTATATTATAATGGTTTACTTGATTTGTTTTTATAGTAGGGGGCAGTGCCGCGACAACCACAGGGTCAGCCGGGGCAATGTCCCTGTAGAGGGCCGCTAATCGTTGGCACAAGGGGACCTGCATGTATTTTAAATTTTAAAATAATTGCATTGTAATCTTATGTTTAAATCAAATAAAATATATCAAATAAAAATATTTATTTTCATAATTTATTATGCTATCTAATTTGTTGTCGAAGAACGGGGCCTATTTAATATTTATCCATAACAATATCCATATTTATCTATAAATGGTCATTAATATCTTAGTGCTACTGCTCATTAAGTCCTACGAACAAAATAAAAAAAAAAATGGTCACTGGTCACTATGTGGTGTGCCTACACATTATATTTTTGGGCTTTTTTAAAAAAAAATCACCATCATTATTCATTTTTGTATAGGTAACCTATACAAAAATATTATATACATAAGCATTAGTACTCAGGGCCCCATACATTGACTTTGTCCGGGGCCCCAAGAATATTAATTGCGGCACTGGTGGAGATCAATATTTTTGACTCACCGTAACAAAAAGGTTAGGGAACACTGATTCAACAGTATACAAAATTAATATAGTTATTTAAACAATATTTAATTTGAAATACAACTTCATTTTTATTATACAATTTAAAAGCAATGGTTATATTATACTTATATCCATGGTTGAAATATACCGGTTATTGCATATCGACATATCAAGGCATATCAAGGCGGGTTTCCACTATACACGTTTGCCGTGTACACGAAAAATGTTCAGCTATGTCCAACAACACGGTATCGTGGTTAATCGTGTGGTAACTTAACGTAACCAACCAATCACAGAAAAGGATTTGTATGCACGTGAACGAGTACGTGTATAGTGGAAACCCGCCTTTATTCTATTCTGTGATATCGACTCGGATTGTTATCATCAGAAACAAAATGGCTGCGTAACGGGATATCACAAATATACATTTTTCTTATCATCAAAAATACGCTGACAACAACTAAAAAATTCAAAATCCCGCGCATATATACTTGATTATTATTGGCTCCCTTTACTCTGTCATTTTTGTTATTATCATCAAATATTTGATTGAGAAGTGGTATATATGCAAATTAATGCAATAACCTTGTATATTTCAACTATGCTTGTATCCAATAACTTTTATTGAAAAATGCGGTGTGGCCGTTTGGTAATATTGTATTCCGGGGTTTTTATTTTCACAAGATTTTTTGTAGCCTAAAAGATACCATCAAATTCCCCATTCATGGATGTCTAAGTGGGAAATCGATTAAAACGATTTGTATTCATAAAATTGTTCGTATTATATAATTTTGTTTCAAATACACGATTGCAATTGTAATCTCAACAAATGATTAGGTTAACTCGACATTTACTTATGATACCAATTGCAAATAATAAAAACCAAATGTCAAAAGAGTAACTACTTACAGTAAACATAATATAAGACTTGACATGACGAACATGACAATGACTGTACATATATACCCACCCAAACAAATATCAGCTATTATACCTGTATTATGTTATATTATAATTTATAATTAAAAGTAATACTAAATAACATACCTATAACAAACTACGTACCTAATATCCATAATAGTCTATAGATAAATATAAGCCAACAGGTAATATTATGTGGGCATGCAGTACGCGAAGGTAATAATATTAAACTCACAGACTAGGGAGTTATCAGTTTAAGAGCTTTAGGATTTTTTTTGTTTTCTTCATTTAATTATTAAAAATTATTGGTAAATGCTATAAAAATAATAAAAACGCTACGACAAAGATAAAGTTGTTCCCTAGTGGAATTTTGGTAATTCTACTATAAATACCAAGGGAGTGGTTCTAAATCGCGCAAAACAGATTTTTGCCATTTGTACATTAGTAAGACGGAGACAACGCATACGGGTATCACGTCCTCCTAAGAGGACGCTACACGGCCATCTGTTATCTCCGTCTTACATAGCAAATTTAAGCACACCAGATCACGTTTAACTCCCTTAGTTTAAAAGTTAGAGTGAATCGACCTATTATGAAACTTGATGTTAAGAACATTATCTGTGTTTGTATGTGGGTTTTTTTACGATAGTTCAATTTTTTAGCAGGTTTACCTAAGTAAAACTTGTAAAAAACGACTCCTAATAATAATCATAATAACAATTATTAATATATTCATTACCGTCAAAATATTATTAGGAAACGTAATATTTTATTTCGGGGATTTAAGTTTTTCAGAATTATAGATACATAATATATATAACAAAATATTATTATTAATGTTTGAAAATTATAAAATAAATAAAAAAAAAGTAAGTAAAAATAGTTAAATATGGTATTCAATAAGTATTCCGTATATATTTTAAACTTTGATGATAGATTAATTTGTACACATTAATTTGATTTTTGGGTAATATCGTCACAAGCGTTAAATACCTAGATTATAAATTTAAGCTGTTACTCACCAGGGACTTAGAGACACGTTGAATTTGTTGTATAAAAATAAGTGTAACACTAAAGAAACACGATGTTTTTGGTAACCGATAGTCGATAGGTCTACCAAACTGGATGTCAACCTTTCACGTCGACAACTAGACACAATGTGCAACGTAAATTGAAAAAAAAATATATGTACTTGATTAGTTAGTGCAGATAACTAACCTGTAAATAGGCAGGTATATAAAAAAAAACACAGTATTTTGATATTTTATACTACTTCGTCTTGAGTATCGGTAATTACTCAACATAACGATTGAAATTTCAAAAGTCCAAAAAGTTATTAATCAAGTCTGTATCTACGATTTTGACACATCAAACAGAATAGGTATAAAAAGGTTAATATTCTGTCGAGTAAACTGTAAAAGCAATAAATTATGACAATGATAAAATAAAAAAAAAAAATACATTAATCGTTCCACTCAGAATCTAATAACGAGTATAGGTACTTGTGATATAGATTACATGAGGGACAAACCCCTAATTGATTTTAGTACACACGTTAAATTATGAAAATAGTTCATTTTTTCAAGTGGTGGTTGGTTAGGTAGAGTTACAGTAGTTTTTCGTTGATTTTATATTCTGCTTTCAACGAAGAAAGAACTGAAAAGTGAAATTTAAAGAACTCGTCTGAACTGCAAAAATAAAAGTAAGTAAAATATACGTACCTAGCTTTATTTTAAATTACATTTTTTATTAATGTTAAGTGGATACGTCTAAATATTAACTCACGAATACATTTAAGTCAATTCGAATTTCCTTACTAATATATTTTACGATTTTTACTTAACTTTTTATTGGTGTTCCGTACAAAAGTTATTTTATAATCGAGTTTACATTATAGTAATATTTTTGGAATTAGTACAGTATTAAAATAATAAAATGAATACTATTAATATATAACTTAATTTCTTTAAACGCAAGTATTCTAAGACACATACTTGACTTATTATAAATGTTTCAGGATACACATCATAGTGACGTTTTGTGAAAAATGTCAGTATTAAAATACAGGAATACAAATTCCAATAATATATTTGTAAATCATTTAAATTTCTAAATAAAATTGGTAAATACTAGTGTTTTTAATAATTTCTATAACTTAATTTGCTTGAAACATTTAACAAAAATTAAAATATTTATTGTGCATTAAAAAGTAGGTAATTTAAAACCTGAATTCGTTTTTCCTAATTTTTGCTCTAAATTATTGAGTTGTTAAGTGGAAATATGTGTGGTTACATAGTCATTGATATTATGAGTTGCGCGTCACCTCTTGCACAAAAAATTTAATTAACTTTAAACTTAGGTATCATGATACTGTACTATGTTTTTTTTTCAAATTCTACTTATTTGTTAAAACCATGTGGTATAATATGTTAACTGGTTTTATAAGTGTTGCACACAACTATAAAAGCTTGGTTATTTTGTGGATGAGTTGAGTTTACATCATATTGATATTTTGTGAAACAATTTAGTAGGTAGGTACTTTAATATTTAACGTGTACCCGCATGCGTTGTCTCCGTCTTACGCACGTACAACATAGCACAAAACTGTTTTTCGAGGGATAGAACCACTCCTTCGGTATTTATAGTAGAATAACCAAAATTCCACAACGCATAGGGAACAACTTTATCTGTATCGCAGCGTTTTTATTATTTGGATAACATAAATACAATTTAAGTTATCAGTTTAAGAACTTTAGGATTTTTTTTTGTTTTTTTCATTTAATTATTAAAAATTATTGGTAAATGCTATAAAAAAAATAAAATAGCTTCGACACAGATAAAGTTGTTCCCTATGCTCTGTGGAATTTTGGTAATTCTACTATAAATACCAAGGGAGTGGTTCTATCCCGCACAAAACAGTTTTTTGCCATATTGTACATTTGTAAGACGGAGACAACGCATACGGGTATCACGTCCTCTTAAGGGGATTCGATACCGTGATTTTCTGTTTTTGTCTAACACACGCGTGACATAGTATTTTAGACATGTATTTTGCCAAACATTCCAATTGATCTAGTAAAGCGATAAGAATTCTGAAAACAGATTTGAATTTGTCGTCAAGTCTACTTGAAATCGATTGTCCCACATTTTGGATTTTTTGATTTTTTCTTCTCCAAAAATTGAAATAACAGAATTTTTAAATACTCTTTTTGAATATGACATTTTAAAAAATTTGGGAGGTAATATCAAAAATGTAGGAAAATCGATTTCAAGTAGACTTGACGACAAATTCAAATCTGTTTTCAGAATTCTTATCGCTTCATTAGATCAATTGGTATGTTTGGCAAAAAACACGTTTAAAATACTATGTCGCACGTGTGTTAGACAAAAACAGAAAATCACGGTATCGAATCCCCTTAACAATTCGTACAAACTTAAACATTTATTAAGGACATTTTATCCCAATTATAGTTTGATTTTCTAATTTGTAGTTGTGCTTTATAATGTAATAAAAATAAAAATAATCATAAATTATTATTCAACAAAATATTAAAAGGATGTCAGCAACAAAAACAATTATTCAATATTATTTTAAATGTATAATACACGCAAAATCAGTTTTTCTCATGTTTTTAGTAATCACGTACTACAATAAATATAGAGAATAATATTTTTGAGGTTATGACACATCGATTAGTCGAAATATTGTTTAAAAATAATTTAATCAGTTTTGGTTTTTTATTTTCATTAAATATTGTCGATAAAAACCATGAAAATGCGGTACAAGATTCCTCATAAGTTAATCATATCCCGATTCAAAAACATAGAAAACCATTCCAATTTTTTTTTTAAAGTGTTGAAAGTAAAATTTTAAAAAATTTCGTCTAAACGAGAACATTTTCAAATTATTTTGTAGTAATTAGAAATTCATAAAAATTGCTGTGAGTTATTACATTACATCCATTAATTATATCCTATACAGATGTCTACTGTGGTTAATAACTATTTTTATGGCAAGGATGCCATTCCACCACCTCCAATAGGCCAAGCACCACCTCCAGAGGCCCAACCACCAACAAAGTTGACCCTACGCTACGATAAACCAGGGCAATACAGTTCTCCTACACATTGATAAGAAACTACTTGGAGGAAATTAAAATTTTAGGTAATACCAACTGTCTTTTTTTCAGAAAATTGATATCAAGGAATTTAGTATTATACAACCACACCCACTGTACTTATAATACAAGTTACAACAATTAAAGTATCAAATAATAATTTATATTTAGAAGATTTAACTTTTTATTTTTTTATAGTGATTATTTATCTCATTATGGACCACAATTACGAGGCTAATGAAGTTGAAGCAGACGGTAATAAATATTTTTTTAGTTAAGATAGTAAAACTAAATTATTATTATTTATTTATTTTGAAAAATACAGTCTGTAAATAATGTTTACATTAGACAATATAAGACAAAAAATAATTTTTATACTCCTTCTTAAGCTAAAGGTAACTTTTTTACATAATTGTGTGCCCTTATTAATTGGAATTTGTTGTCCAGCTGTCGGATTTGAAGGTATTTAAATTAGTGTTAATTTATTAAAGAAGCAACATTCGTAAAACCTTCAACCCAAGTAGGTATTATGTAATATAATGCATTACAATTATTATTATTATAATATATTTAACATGGCTAAAATTAATAAACTATAAACTATTATTTAGATGTAGCTAACTAGCATTATTAATTTTTCAGTTCATGATGAAAATGCAATTATTTTAGAACAGGAAGCCATATCAACATATACAACATTGCCTGGTGTTCGACTAAAATCTTTAGTCTATATGGATAATTTAGGCTATAGATATTACAAAAATAACAGCCGTAACAATAAAATGTAAGTGTAGCAATATGTCAGAAATTAATATTTTACTATCTGTTTATATTTTTAAATATTTAGCTATTTGGTATGTGTAAACCAAAAAAATTGAACTGAATTCTGTCCAACCACTGCGATTATAAGTGTGGATATAAATGAAAATTGGATTAGGACTAATAGGAACCATAACCATTATCCACCAGTAGTTGATATTCCAATGGTCCATTTAAGGAGAAGTATTGGATTGGCAGGAACAAGTACTGGAAGAACATCAAATTCAATAAGAAATGTTTATAACAATGAAATAATTACGTAAGTTAGGTTTGGTTAGTAGGTAACTTTATTCATAGAAAATATAGCTACATTTTTAAATATTATAGAAATCCAGATGGTGCAAGGAATTATACATTTCTCCAATCCCAAGCATGTGTACAAAGAATGCGTCATTGTCGACGTCCACCAAACCCAGACACAATTGAAGAGTTGGCAGGTATTCTGAATGAACAAAATATCGCATATGCATCAACCTTGCAGCATCCACCTTCAAGGTGACAGCAGATAGGACAAAATTATCTAATAAATATTTTAGCATTTCATTAAATCAATTATTTGTATTTAGGTTTTTTCAACAACTATTTGAAGCTGAGGGAGAAACTGTTGAATTAGTATTTTTTAATTTAGATGCCATCGAAAAATATAGAAATGAGCTTTTATCTGTCAGAGTTGCAGGAATTGATGGAACCTTCAAAACGGTACCAAAACGTCCTCTCAGTTTACTAATGGTTGCCTACTGACCTTTCATGTACTTTTTCATAATGTTGTAAGTTAATGCATCTAACTAAATTAATTTTTTGTAATATTATGTCATATACATTTTCTACTGTTTAGTCTTTTCCAATGGTATATGCTCTCACATCAAAAATGACGCAAGCCACATATGAATCGTTCTTCCATATTGTTTTGAGAATTTTGCCATTGAATTATGCTCAACTGACTATAGTTACAGACTATGAAAGAGGCTTGATGAATGCTATGAGAAGCATTTTTAACGAAAGCAATCTGCAGGGTTGTTGGTTTCACTTCTGCCAAGTACTTCCACAGTTTTCAAGTTTTTATGCATTCTGGTTTTATAATAAATGTATTATTACAGGCTGTTATTCGATACTGCCGGAGAACCTTAAATAGTGTTTTTCACTTATTTCAAAATAGTCCAGAAGCCAATCGAGTATTAAGAATGGTAATGTAAATATGTAATAAGTAGAGTTCGGGTTTACTTAAATATTGTTTACAACTGTCAAATATTCTAGATCGAATAATAGTACACTAGATACAAATATGTAAAATCATAAAGATCCTCTAGTAATAAGTTATCTAGATACTCATTCTAGACACTATATTATTATTTGAAATTTCATATTTGGGATGCTTATTAATTTTCAGGTATTGGCATTGCTTCATCTCCCAGCAGAAGTACACCCTGAGTGTCAATTTACTGTGGCAGAAGGGTTTAATACCATAATTGAGTATGCAAATGGTATTGAAGAAATATCAGAAAGACTACAAGGTTTTTTAATTGGGTATATTCAACAGTTTTGGTTTAATCAAATAGGCGCCACATGTATAAGTGTTTTTGGGTAAAAAATCTTCAATACAATTATTATAATTTTAGTTTTTTTCTAATGAATTATATAAATTGTTTTTATTTTTGTAATTTTTAGGTCAGATATCCGTACAAATAATTATCTAGAATCTTTCCATTCAACATTGCTGTCACAACTTGGAAGGCACCCCAATATCTGGGATTATATGCGTAAATATAACATAGTCTTGAATATTTGTGTTTGAGTTATATTTGACTGGTAATATATTTTGTGAATTTATTATTAATGAGGAAAAATGGTAAGTGTTATAACTTGTTATTTGTATTAATTTAAAATTTATTCAGTTCTAAATATTTGTGTTTGTAATTTATATTTATGTTTATTTATGTTCATGGGAAAACAATGGTGAGTGAAAATATAACTAATAATTATGCTAACTATAGATAGTTGTATTAATTTTATTTTATTTGATTAGCAAGATTGTTGTCTATTGAAAACCAATATTATATAGAAATGGACCAAGCTAGGAGAAATTTAACCATAAAAAACAATACGACAAGAGTCCGACGAGCTGAAACATCTTCTAAAATAAAACACTATATTCAGTTATTAAATGAAGAACAAGATATGTTGATGTTTCTAAGAAGAGCAGGTCATACTATGGACGGATATAATGAAAGACAGCTTGGTCCTCGACCATTGGTATGCTGTTTATTATTAATATAATTCAATAATAGTGTGTTTAATATATTTTGTCGCTTCTTGTTTAATGTTTATTTATTTATTTTTTTTTTTAGGAACTATAGTTCATTGAAATATGTAATTTTGTAATTGGTTAGTAGGACAGACAAATGTGAGTTAAACGTATAGTTTTGTAATATGGACTACTTGTACTTTTTTTTAAGCATAGTTGACTTTTTGAATTATTTTTTATATTAATAGTGATTAGTAAATTAATTGAAATATTTAATTATTATTTTATTTTTTTGGTCTAACTTTTTCTGGATTTTTAATTTGGGCAATAGGTCTTGTAACGTAAATCAATAATATAATCAATAGAGATAATAACTTAGGTCAGCCAACATTTCTTTTAGTAATACTTTTTCTTTTATTAAGCCAATGTCTTGTTTATGAATCTTGCATTTGAGTCATAAGTATAGATTAAGATGATACACAACAAGGATTTTTTTTTTGCCTCAGGGCTTGTATTATTAAATGGCTCAAAAGCCTTTATAAATATATTTAACAATTTTACAATATTATTTTATTATGCATACTACATATACATTATACAATATACTAATAACTAATAAGTATTTTATTGTATTTTGAATAAATTTGTATGTCAGTTTTGAACTTGTCGATATTTTTAAACCAATATTCCATATTTATTATACTATATTTGTTGATAATTAGGTCCTTTGGAATATTTAACCGTTTATAATTATTGATTTTATATGTTTAAAACGAATTTGTTTGCATCTTAGTTTTTAAACAACTGAGAAGAAAATTTAATTTGAAAAAGATATTTGTATAATTAATAATCATAATATAATTATATTATTTTTTTATATAATATAGTAATATAGTATTAAAGTATATTCTGAATGCTGATTATGATTTTAATAAGCCATTGTTTGTAATTCCATAAACAAGACATATTATAAAATATAAATTAATTTATTTCAAAAATAAAAATAAAATCTACCTCCCACTCTCCCGTTCATTTGCCGCTTATCATTTTCTGATAAAATGGTAGTCGGTATTCAGATTTTGATTTTCCATAGTTGGTAACATTGGGGTAGTCCGTTCTTATTGGTTGTAGGAGAACTGACCCCATCTCACGATAAACCAAGTATGTATAAATAGTATTTTATGTTATAAATGAGATTATTGATTTCAAATACCTAAATGATTTAAATATTTTTTTAGAATGCAAAATATGTAAGAAAAAACATTTTGGGCGTTGCACAAAAAGTTAGTATAATTAACAACGGTATATTTCTACTTTACCGGACACCTTTTTTTTTGCGATTTTTTGTAACTGAAATATATGTAAGTAAGTAAGCTGAAAACGATGGTGAAAGTAGTATATATATGTATGTTCATAGCCAGCTTTTCCAGGGAAAAAAAAAAGTTCAAGTGGGGAATGTCCCCTTGGAGCACTCAGATTTACCGTGTAACAAATTTTACACTGTTTGTTCACCAAATTTCGTCTCGCACAAAAAATATTTAACATTTACCAATTTTTAAAACTAAAATAATTATTTCAAGAAAAAAACAAAATTATTAAATCATAGTTTTTTTATTGTTACAAATAATTTCTTAATAATATTTACACAAGTTTTCTTACTTCTCTAGTAAAAGGTACATATTCTACAATACGATCATGAATTAAGAAACAGTAAGCAGTCACACCTGTGAGCGATTCTGAAGCTTCAATTTCCAATTGAACATCCACTGCTGAGGCTGTGGCTGAATCGTTCTGTTTCGAAGTATCGATAACTAAGTCCGAGCCCCAAATTCTGACTTCACCAGTAGTATATATTTGTATGTTCACAGCCAGCTTTTCCAGGGAAAAAAAAAAAGTTCAAGGGGGGAATGTCCCCTTGGAGCACTCAGATTTACCGTGTAACAAATTTTACACTGATTGTTCACCAAATTTCGTCTCGCACAAAAAATATTTAACATTTACCAATTTTTAAAACTAAAATAATTATTTCAAGAAAAAAACAAAATTATTAAATCATAGTTTTTTTATTGTTACAAATAAATTCTTAATAATATTTACACAAGTTTTCTTACTTCTCTAGTAAAAGGTACATATTCTACAATACGATCATGAATTAAGAAACAGTAAGCAGTCACACCTGTGAGCGATTCTGAAGCTTCAATTTCCAATTGAACATCCACTGCTGAGGCTGTGGCTGAATCGTTCTGTTTCGAAGTATCGATAACTAAGTCCGAGCCCCAAATTCTGACTTCACCAGTAGTATATATTTGTATGTTCACAGCCAGCTTTTCCAGGGAAAAAAAAAAGTTCAAGGGGGGAATGTCCCCTTGGAGCACTCAGATTTACCGTGTAACAAATTTTACACTGTTTGTTCACCAAATTTCGTCTCACGTAAAAGAAATATTTAATATTGTTTTTCTTTTTTACTCGTGTTGGTTACACTTTTTTTTTTATCTAAAATTTGATAAACAAATTTACAATAATTTTTGAAGTTGATTATTTTTTTTATTATATTCAGTTACTAATGATCTATCGTTCACTCAAGTTGTGTCTCATTTTTCTTTATTTTCTCAAAATTTTATTAAATTGTATAAGTTATTTAATTTCTTCAAAAATGAATTTTAAAAAATGCTCAAACGATATCCAGTCATTGGTCGATCAAATACGATTCAATTCAACGCCAGCGTATCCAGAATTCTCTACATTTGTATCGAGGTTACGAACTTTTAGAAGTTTCCCTTCAAATACCGGACAGAATAAGTACAAACTCTCGGAATGTGGTTTTTACTATATCAATCTCGACGATGCAGTTCAATGTCATTGGTGTGGAATAATTCTACATAGTTTTGAAATCGGTGATAATTGTTTTATAGAACATACTCGATTCTCACCTAGATGTTTATTTGTATTGTTAATAAAAGGAAATCAGTTTGTTCAAAAAGTCTTAAGTAAATATTGTAAAACCGAAGTTATTTGTAATTGTGAAACCGGTTCGTACGATACCATTTGTTAAATCATGTTTGTTTTTTTCTAAATGTTTGTATATACATATATTTATTTATGCTGCTTACAATATTTGCTGTATTGGATAAAAAAAAAATAAAACAAAATTGAATTTTTTATCTTAAATGTGTTAATATTCGATTTAATATCTCGTGGACATACAGTCCTAGCGAATTAGTGCGTATAAGATAATTTAAAATGTTTTTCAGGTAACAGGTTAGTAAGTATATGTAAATTCCCTCTCTTGTACGCACTCATTGGCTATCTGTATATTCACATTTTTTGCATTTTTCCAAAGAGTTTTTTAGTATATAATATGACTGCACAGGGGACAAACTAACAGTTCAATGTATAACTCCTAACAGTTATATCCCACTTCTTATTTATAAAAAAAGATTTTTAGTATTAAAGTATATTCTGAATGCTGATTATGATTTTAATAAGCCATTGTTTGTAATTCCATAAACAAGACATATTATAAAATATAAATTAATTTATTTCAAAAATAAAAATAAAATCTACCTCCCACTCTCCCGTTCATTTGCCGCTTATCATTTTCTGATAAAATGGTAGTCGGTATTCAGATTTTGATTTTCCATAGTTGGTAACATTGGGGTAGTCCGTTCTTATTGGTTGTAGGAGAACTGACCCCATCTCACGATAAACCAAGTATGTATAAATAGTATTTTATGTTATAAATGAGATTATTGATTTCAAATACCTAAATGATTTAAATATTTTTTTAGAATGCAAAATATGTAAGAAAAAACATTTTGGGCGTTGCACAAAAAGTTAGTATAATTAACAACGGTATATTTCTACTTTACCGGACACCTTTTTTTTTGCGATTTTTTGTAACTGAAATATATGTAAGTAAGTAAGCTGAAAACGATGGTGAAAGTAGTATATATATGTATGTTCATAGCCAGCTTTTCCAGGGAAAAAAAAAAGTTCAAGTGGGGAATGTCCCCTTGGAGCACTCAGATTTACCGTGTAACAAATTTTACACTGTTTGTTCACCAAATTTCGTCTCGCACAAAAAATATTTAACATTTACCAATTTTTAAAACTAAAATAATTATTTCAAGAAAAAAACAAAATTATTAAATCATAGTTTTTTTATTGTTACAAATAATTTCTTAATAATATTTACACAAGTTTTCTTACTTCTCTAGTAAAAGGTACATATTCTACAATACGATCATGAATTAAGAAACAGTAAGCAGTCACACCTGTGAGCGATTCTGAAGCTTCAATTTCCAATTGAACATCCACTGCTGAGGCTGTGGCTGAATCGTTCTGTTTCGAAGTATCGATAACTAAGTCCGAGCCCCAAATTCTGACTTCACCAGTAGTATATATTTGTATGTTCACAGCCAGCTTTTCCAGGGAAAAAAAAAAAGTTCAAGGGGGGAATGTCCCCTTGGAGCACTCAGATTTACCGTGTAACAAATTTTACACTGATTGTTCACCAAATTTCGTCTCGCACAAAAAATATTTAACATTTACCAATTTTTAAAACTAAAATAATTATTTCAAGAAAAAAACAAAATTATTAAATCATAGTTTTTTTATTGTTACAAATAAATTCTTAATAATATTTACACAAGTTTTCTTACTTCTCTAGTAAAAGGTACATATTCTACAATACGATCATGAATTAAGAAACAGTAAGCAGTCACACCTGTGAGCGATTCTGAAGCTTCAATTTCCAATTGAACATCCACTGCTGAGGCTGTGGCTGAATCGTTCTGTTTCGAAGTATCGATAACTAAGTCCGAGCCCCAAATTCTGACTTCACCAGTAGTATATATTTGTATGTTCACAGCCAGCTTTTCCAGGGAAAAAAAAAAGTTCAAGGGGGGAATGTCCCCTTGGAGCACTCAGATTTACCGTGTAACAAATTTTACACTGTTTGTTCACCAAATTTCGTCTCACGTAAAAGAAATATTTAATATTGTTTTTCTTTTTTACTCGTGTTGGTTACACTTTTTTTTTTATCTAAAATTTGATAAACAAATTTACAATAATTTTTGAAGTTGATTATTTTTTTTATTATATTCAGTTACTAATGATCTATCGTTCACTCAAGTTGTGTCTCATTTTTCTTTATTTTCTCAAAATTTTATTAAATTGTATAAGTTATTTAATTTCTTCAAAAATGAATTTTAAAAAATGCTCAAACGATATCCAGTCATTGGTCGATCAAATACGATTCAATTCAACGCCAGCGTATCCAGAATTCTCTACATTTGTATCGAGGTTACGAACTTTTAGAAGTTTCCCTTCAAATACCGGACAGAATAAGTACAAACTCTCGGAATGTGGTTTTTACTATATCAATCTCGACGATGCAGTTCAATGTCATTGGTGTGGAATAATTCTACATAGTTTTGAAATCGGTGATAATTGTTTTATAGAACATACTCGATTCTCACCTAGATGTTTATTTGTATTGTTAATAAAAGGAAATCAGTTTGTTCAAAAAGTCTTAAGTAAATATTGTAAAACCGAAGTTATTTGTAATTGTGAAACCGGTTCGTACGATACCATTTGTTAAATCATGTTTGTTTTTTTCTAAATGTTTGTATATACATATATTTATTTATGCTGCTTACAATATTTGCTGTATTGGATAAAAAAAAAATAAAACAAAATTGAATTTTTTATCTTAAATGTGTTAATATTCGATTTAATATCTCGTGGACATACAGTCCTAGCGAATTAGTGCGTATAAGATAATTTAAAATGTTTTTCAGGTAACAGGTTAGTAAGTATATGTAAATTCCCTCTCTTGTACGCACTCATTGGCTATCTGTATATTCACATTTTTTGCATTTTTTCCAAAGAGTTTTTTAGTATATAATATGACTGCACAGGGGACAAACTAACAGTTCAATGTATAACTCCTAACAGTTATATCCCACTTCTTATTTATAAAAAAGATTTTTAGTATTAAAGTATATTCTGAATGCTGATTATGATTTTAATAAGCCATTGTTTGTAATTCCATAAACAAGACATATTATAAAATATAAATTAATTTATTTCAAAAATAAAAATAAAATCTACCTCCCACTCTCCCGTTCATTTGCCGCTTATCATTTTCTGATAAAATGGTAGTCGGTATTCAGATTTTGATTTTCCATAGTTGGTAACATTGGGGTAGTCCGTTCTTATTGGTTGTAGGAGAACTGACCCCATCTCACGATAAACCAAGTATGTATAAATAGTATTTTATGTTATAAATGAGATTATTGATTTCAAATACCTAAATGATTTAAATATTTTTTTAGAATGCAAAATATGTAAGAAAAAACATTTTGGGCGTTGCACAAAAAGTTAGTATAATTAACAACGGTATATTTCTACTTTACCGGACACCTTTTTTTTTGCGATTTTTTGTAACTGAAATATATGTAAGTAAGTAAGCTGAAAACGATGGTGAAAGTAGTATATATATGTATGTTCATAGCCAGCTTTTCCAGGGAAAAAAAAAAGTTCAAGTGGGGAATGTCCCCTTGGAGCACTCAGATTTACCGTGTAACAAATTTTACACTGTTTGTTCACCAAATTTCGTCTCGCACAAAAAATATTTAACATTTACCAATTTTTAAAACTAAAATAATTATTTCAAGAAAAAAACAAAATTATTAAATCATAGTTTTTTTATTGTTACAAATAATTTCTTAATAATATTTACACAAGTTTTCTTACTTCTCTAGTAAAAGGTACATATTCTACAATACGATCATGAATTAAGAAACAGTAAGCAGTCACACCTGTGAGCGATTCTGAAGCTTCAATTTCCAATTGAACATCCACTGCTGAGGCTGTGGCTGAATCGTTCTGTTTCGAAGTATCGATAACTAAGTCCGAGCCCCAAATTCTGACTTCACCAGTAGTATATATTTGTATGTTCACAGCCAGCTTTTCCAGGGAAAAAAAAAAGTTCAAGGGGGGAATGTCCCCTTGGAGCACTCAGATTTACCGTGTAACAAATTTTACACTGATTGTTCACCAAATTTCGTCTCGCACAAAAAATATTTAACATTTACCAATTTTTAAAACTAAAATAATTATTTCAAGAAAAAAACAAAATTATTAAATCATAGTTTTTTTATTGTTACAAATAAATTCTTAATAATATTTACACAAGTTTTCTTACTTCTCTAGTAAAAGGTACATATTCTACAATACGATCATGAATTAAGAAACAGTAAGCAGTCACACCTGTGAGCGATTCTGAAGCTTCAATTTCCAATTGAACATCCACTGCTGAGGCTGTGGCTGAATCGTTCTGTTTCGAAGTATCGATAACTAAGTCCGAGCCCCAAATTCTGACTTCACCAGTAGTATATATTTGTATGTTCACAGCCAGCTTTTCCAGGGAAAAAAAAAAGTTCAAGGGGGGAATGTCCCCTTGGAGCACTCAGATTTACCGTGTAACAAATTTTACACTGTTTGTTCACCAAATTTCGTCTCACGTAAAAGAAATATTTAATATTGTTTTTCTTTTTTACTCGTGTTGGTTACACTTTTTTTTTTATCTAAAATTTGATAAACAAATTTACAATAATTTTTGAAGTTGATTATTTTTTTTTATTATATTCAGTTACTAATGATCTATCGTTCACTCAAGTTGTGTCTCATTTTTCTTTATTTTCTCAAAATTTTATTAAATTGTATAAGTTATTTAATTTCTTCAAAAATGAATTTTAAAAAATGCTCAAACGATATCCAGTCATTGGTCGATCAAATACGATTCAATTCAACGCCAGCGTATCCAGAATTCTCTACATTTGTATCGAGGTTACGAACTTTTAGAAGTTTCCCTTCAAATACCGGACAGAATAAGTACAAACTCTCGGAATGTGGTTTTTACTATATCAATCTCGACGATGCAGTTCAATGTCATTGGTGTGGAATAATTCTACATAGTTTTGAAATCGGTGATAATTGTTTTATAGAACATACTCGATTCTCACCTAGATGTTTATTTGTATTGTTAATAAAAGGAAATCAGTTTGTTCAAAAAGTCTTAAGTAAATATTGTAAAACCGAAGTTATTTGTAATTGTGAAACCGGTTCGTACGATACCATTTGTTAAATCATGTTTGTTTTTTTCTAAATGTTTGTATATACATATATTTATTTATGCTGCTTACAATATTTGCTGTATTGGATAAAAAAAAAATAAAACAAAATTGAATTTTTTATCTTAAATGTGTTAATATTCGATTTAATATCTCGTGGACATACAGTCCTAGCGAATTAGTGCGTATAAGATAATTTAAAATGTTTTTCAGGTAACAGGTTAGTAAGTATATGTAAATTCCCTCTCTTGTACGCACTCATTGGCTATCTGTATATTCACATTTTTTGCATTTTTTCCAAAGAGTTTTTTAGTATATAATATGACTGCACAGGGGACAAACTAACAGTTCAATGTATAACTCCTAACAGTTATATCCCACTTCTTATTTATAAAAAAAGATTTTTAGTATTAAAGTATATTCTGAATGCTGATTATGATTTTAATAAGCCATTGTTTGTAATTCCATAAACAAGACATATTATAAAATATAAATTAATTTATTTCAAAAATAAAAATAAAATCTACCTCCCACTCTCCCGTTCATTTGCCGCTTATCATTTTCTGATAAAATGGTAGTCGGTATTCAGATTTTGATTTTCCATAGTTGGTAACATTGGGGTAGTCCGTTCTTATTGGTTGTAGGAGAACTGACCCCATCTCACGATAAACCAAGTATGTATAAATAGTATTTTATGTTATAAATGAGATTATTGATTTCAAATACCTAAATGATTTAAATATTTTTTTAGAATGCAAAATATGTAAGAAAAAACATTTTGGGCGTTGCACAAAAAGTTAGTATAATTAACAACGGTATATTTCTACTTTACCGGACACCTTTTTTTTTGCGATTTTTTGTAACTGAAATATATGTAAGTAAGTAAGCTGAAAACGATGGTGAAAGTAGTATATATATGTATGTTCATAGCCAGCTTTTCCAGGGAAAAAAAAAAGTTCAAGTGGGGAATGTCCCCTTGGAGCACTCAGATTTACCGTGTAACAAATTTTACACTGTTTGTTCACCAAATTTCGTCTCGCACAAAAAATATTTAACATTTACCAATTTTTAAAACTAAAATAATTATTTCAAGAAAAAAACAAAATTATTAAATCATAGTTTTTTTATTGTTACAAATAATTTCTTAATAATATTTACACAAGTTTTCTTACTTCTCTAGTAAAAGGTACATATTCTACAATACGATCATGAATTAAGAAACAGTAAGCAGTCACACCTGTGAGCGATTCTGAAGCTTCAATTTCCAATTGAACATCCACTGCTGAGGCTGTGGCTGAATCGTTCTGTTTCGAAGTATCGATAACTAAGTCCGAGCCCCAAATTCTGACTTCACCAGTAGTATATATTTGTATGTTCACAGCCAGCTTTTCCAGGGAAAAAAAAAAAGTTCAAGGGGGGAATGTCCCCTTGGAGCACTCAGATTTACCGTGTAACAAATTTTACACTGATTGTTCACCAAATTTCGTCTCGCACAAAAAATATTTAACATTTACCAATTTTTAAAACTAAAATAATTATTTCAAGAAAAAAACAAAATTATTAAATCATAGTTTTTTTATTGTTACAAATAAATTCTTAATAATATTTACACAAGTTTTCTTACTTCTCTAGTAAAAGGTACATATTCTACAATACGATCATGAATTAAGAAACAGTAAGCAGTCACACCTGTGAGCGATTCTGAAGCTTCAATTTCCAATTGAACATCCACTGCTGAGGCTGTGGCTGAATCGTTCTGTTTCGAAGTATCGATAACTAAGTCCGAGCCCCAAATTCTGACTTCACCAGTAGTATATATTTGTATGTTCACAGCCAGCTTTTCCAGGGAAAAAAAAAAGTTCAAGGGGGGAATGTCCCCTTGGAGCACTCAGATTTACCGTGTAACAAATTTTACACTGTTTGTTCACCAAATTTCGTCTCACGTAAAAGAAATATTTAATATTGTTTTTCTTTTTTACTCGTGTTGGTTACACTTTTTTTTTTATCTAAAATTTGATAAACAAATTTACAATAATTTTTGAAGTTGATTATTTTTTTTTATTATATTCAGTTACTAATGATCTATCGTTCACTCAAGTTGTGTCTCATTTTTCTTTATTTTCTCAAAATTTTATTAAATTGTATAAGTTATTTAATTTCTTCAAAAATGAATTTTAAAAAATGCTCAAACGATATCCAGTCATTGGTCGATCAAATACGATTCAATTCAACGCCAGCGTATCCAGAATTCTCTACATTTGTATCGAGGTTACGAACTTTTAGAAGTTTCCCTTCAAATACCGGACAGAATAAGTACAAACTCTCGGAATGTGGTTTTTACTATATCAATCTCGACGATGCAGTTCAATGTCATTGGTGTGGAATAATTCTACATAGTTTTGAAATCGGTGATAATTGTTTTATAGAACATACTCGATTCTCACCTAGATGTTTATTTGTATTGTTAATAAAAGGAAATCAGTTTGTTCAAAAAGTCTTAAGTAAATATTGTAAAACCGAAGTTATTTGTAATTGTGAAACCGGTTCGTACGATACCATTTGTTAAATCATGTTTGTTTTTTTCTAAATGTTTGTATATACATATATTTATTTATGCTGCTTACAATATTTGCTGTATTGGATAAAAAAAAAATAAAACAAAATTGAATTTTTTATCTTAAATGTGTTAATATTCGATTTAATATCTCGTGGACATACAGTCCTAGCGAATTAGTGCGTATAAGATAATTTAAAATGTTTTTCAGGTAACAGGTTAGTAAGTATATGTAAATTCCCTCTCTTGTACGCACTCATTGGCTATCTGTATATTCACATTTTTTGCATTTTTTCCAAAGAGTTTTTTAGTATATAATATGACTGCACAGGGGACAAACTAACAGTTCAATGTATAACTCCTAACAGTTATATCCCACTTCTTATTTATAAAAAAAGATTTTTAGTATTAAAGTATATTCTGAATGCTGATTATGATTTTAATAAGCCATTGTTTGTAATTCCATAAACAAGACATATTATAAAATATAAATTAATTTATTTCAAAAATAAAAATAAAATCTACCTCCCACTCTCCCGTTCATTTGCCGCTTATCATTTTCTGATAAAATGGTAGTCGGTATTCAGATTTTGATTTTCCATAGTTGGTAACATTGGGGTAGTCCGTTCTTATTGGTTGTAGGAGAACTGACCCCATCTCACGATAAACCAAGTATGTATAAATAGTATTTTATGTTATAAATGAGATTATTGATTTCAAATACCTAAATGATTTAAATATTTTTTTAGAATGCAAAATATGTAAGAAAAAACATTTTGGGCGTTGCACAAAAAGTTAGTATAATTAACAACGGTATATTTCTACTTTACCGGACACCTTTTTTTTTGCGATTTTTTGTAACTGAAATATATGTAAGTAAGTAAGCTGAAAACGATGGTGAAAGTAGTATATATATGTATGTTCATAGCCAGCTTTTCCAGGGAAAAAAAAAAGTTCAAGTGGGGAATGTCCCCTTGGAGCACTCAGATTTACCGTGTAACAAATTTTACACTGTTTGTTCACCAAATTTCGTCTCGCACAAAAAATATTTAACATTTACCAATTTTTAAAACTAAAATAATTATTTCAAGAAAAAAACAAAATTATTAAATCATAGTTTTTTTATTGTTACAAATAATTTCTTAATAATATTTACACAAGTTTTCTTACTTCTCTAGTAAAAGGTACATATTCTACAATACGATCATGAATTAAGAAACAGTAAGCAGTCACACCTGTGAGCGATTCTGAAGCTTCAATTTCCAATTGAACATCCACTGCTGAGGCTGTGGCTGAATCGTTCTGTTTCGAAGTATCGATAACTAAGTCCGAGCCCCAAATTCTGACTTCACCAGTAGTATATATTTGTATGTTCACAGCCAGCTTTTCCAGGGAAAAAAAAAAGTTCAAGGGGGGAATGTCCCCTTGGAGCACTCAGATTTACCGTGTAACAAATTTTACACTGATTGTTCACCAAATTTCGTCTCGCACAAAAAATATTTAACATTTACCAATTTTTAAAACTAAAATAATTATTTCAAGAAAAAAACAAAATTATTAAATCATAGTTTTTTTATTGTTACAAATAAATTCTTAATAATATTTACACAAGTTTTCTTACTTCTCTAGTAAAAGGTACATATTCTACAATACGATCATGAATTAAGAAACAGTAAGCAGTCACACCTGTGAGCGATTCTGAAGCTTCAATTTCCAATTGAACATCCACTGCTGAGGCTGTGGCTGAATCGTTCTGTTTCGAAGTATCGATAACTAAGTCCGAGCCCCAAATTCTGACTTCACCAGTAGTATATATTTGTATGTTCACAGCCAGCTTTTCCAGGGAAAAAAAAAAGTTCAAGGGGGGAATGTCCCCTTGGAGCACTCAGATTTACCGTGTAACAAATTTTACACTGTTTGTTCACCAAATTTCGTCTCACGTAAAAGAAATATTTAATATTGTTTTTCTTTTTTACTCGTGTTGGTTACACTTTTTTTTTTATCTAAAATTTGATAAACAAATTTACAATAATTTTTGAAGTTGATTATTTTTTTTTATTATATTCAGTTACTAATGATCTATCGTTCACTCAAGTTGTGTCTCATTTTTCTTTATTTTCTCAAAATTTTATTAAATTGTATAAGTTATTTAATTTCTTCAAAAATGAATTTTAAAAAATGCTCAAACGATATCCAGTCATTGGTCGATCAAATACGATTCAATTCAACGCCAGCGTATCCAGAATTCTCTACATTTGTATCGAGGTTACGAACTTTTAGAAGTTTCCCTTCAAATACCGGACAGAATAAGTACAAACTCTCGGAATGTGGTTTTTACTATATCAATCTCGACGATGCAGTTCAATGTCATTGGTGTGGAATAATTCTACATAGTTTTGAAATCGGTGATAATTGTTTTATAGAACATACTCGATTCTCACCTAGATGTTTATTTGTATTGTTAATAAAAGGAAATCAGTTTGTTCAAAAAGTCTTAAGTAAATATTGTAAAACCGAAGTTATTTGTAATTGTGAAACCGGTTCGTACGATACCATTTGTTAAATCATGTTTGTTTTTTTCTAAATGTTTGTATATACATATATTTATTTATGCTGCTTACAATATTTGCTGTATTGGATAAAAAAAAAATAAAACAAAATTGAATTTTTTATCTTAAATGTGTTAATATTCGATTTAATATCTCGTGGACATACAGTCCTAGCGAATTAGTGCGTATAAGATAATTTAAAATGTTTTTCAGGTAACAGGTTAGTAAGTATATGTAAATTCCCTCTCTTGTACGCACTCATTGGCTATCTGTATATTCACATTTTTTGCATTTTTTCCAAAGAGTTTTTTAGTATATAATATGACTGCACAGGGGACAAACTAACAGTTCAATGTATAACTCCTAACAGTTATATCCCACTTCTTATTTATAAAAAAAGATTTTTAGTATTAAAGTATATTCTGAATGCTGATTATGATTTTAATAAGCCATTGTTTGTAATTCCATAAACAAGACATATTATAAAATATAAATTAATTTATTTCAAAAATAAAAATAAAATCTACCTCCCACTCTCCCGTTCATTTGCCGCTTATCATTTTCTGATAAAATGGTAGTCGGTATTCAGATTTTGATTTTCCATAGTTGGTAACATTGGGGTAGTCCGTTCTTATTGGTTGTAGGAGAACTGACCCCATCTCACGATAAACCAAGTATGTATAAATAGTATTTTATGTTATAAATGAGATTATTGATTTCAAATACCTAAATGATTTAAATATTTTTTTAGAATGCAAAATATGTAAGAAAAAACATTTTGGGCGTTGCACAAAAAGTTAGTATAATTAACAACGGTATATTTCTACTTTACCGGACACCTTTTTTTTTGCGATTTTTTGTAACTGAAATATATGTAAGTAAGTAAGCTGAAAACGATGGTGAAAGTAGTATATATATGTATGTTCATAGCCAGCTTTTCCAGGGAAAAAAAAAAGTTCAAGTGGGGAATGTCCCCTTGGAGCACTCAGATTTACCGTGTAACAAATTTTACACTGTTTGTTCACCAAATTTCGTCTCGCACAAAAAATATTTAACATTTACCAATTTTTAAAACTAAAATAATTATTTCAAGAAAAAAACAAAATTATTAAATCATAGTTTTTTTATTGTTACAAATAATTTCTTAATAATATTTACACAAGTTTTCTTACTTCTCTAGTAAAAGGTACATATTCTACAATACGATCATGAATTAAGAAACAGTAAGCAGTCACACCTGTGAGCGATTCTGAAGCTTCAATTTCCAATTGAACATCCACTGCTGAGGCTGTGGCTGAATCGTTCTGTTTCGAAGTATCGATAACTAAGTCCGAGCCCCAAATTCTGACTTCACCAGTAGTATATATTTGTATGTTCACAGCCAGCTTTTCCAGGGAAAAAAAAAAAGTTCAAGGGGGGAATGTCCCCTTGGAGCACTCAGATTTACCGTGTAACAAATTTTACACTGATTGTTCACCAAATTTCGTCTCGCACAAAAAATATTTAACATTTACCAATTTTTAAAACTAAAATAATTATTTCAAGAAAAAAACAAAATTATTAAATCATAGTTTTTTTATTGTTACAAATAAATTCTTAATAATATTTACACAAGTTTTCTTACTTCTCTAGTAAAAGGTACATATTCTACAATACGATCATGAATTAAGAAACAGTAAGCAGTCACACCTGTGAGCGATTCTGAAGCTTCAATTTCCAATTGAACATCCACTGCTGAGGCTGTGGCTGAATCGTTCTGTTTCGAAGTATCGATAACTAAGTCCGAGCCCCAAATTCTGACTTCACCAGTAGTATATATTTGTATGTTCACAGCCAGCTTTTCCAGGGAAAAAAAAAAGTTCAAGGGGGGAATGTCCCCTTGGAGCACTCAGATTTACCGTGTAACAAATTTTACACTGTTTGTTCACCAAATTTCGTCTCACGTAAAAGAAATATTTAATATTGTTTTTCTTTTTTACTCGTGTTGGTTACACTTTTTTTTTTTATCTAAAATTTGATAAACAAATTTACAATAATTTTTGAAGTTGATTATTTTTTTTTATTATATTCAGTTACTAATGATCTATCGTTCACTCAAGTTGTGTCTCATTTTTCTTTATTTTCTCAAAATTTTATTAAATTGTATAAGTTATTTAATTTCTTCTGTAGGCCGTGTTACTCTTACGCCGAACCATCATCAATCAACATAACATAAGTTAAAATATATAATTCATAAAAAACAACAAAGAAAATAACGTTCATAAGTGTTTATTACTGTTTTAACCTTAACGTACATAATATTTTAAAAGCGAGACTAGTGAGAGACGTAACGTACTACACGCACACACACACAACAGTGCGGCGTCGGAGGTGGTAGGATGGTGGTATTGCCAACCTCACCCTACAACTCGTCCATCCTGACTTAGGGTTGTCCTCAACCCAAAATTAGAAAGTTAACATACCATAACAAAAAAAATAACATAATCATAACTTAAGTACATCATAAAATATCATAAATAAACATAACAGTATTCATAATAAGTATAAATACATCATAAAATATCATAAATAGCATAAATAAACATAACATTATTCATAATAATAACATAAAATAAAACAATGTTCATAATATCATAAAATAGCAAGACAACATAATTAATAACATAATACATAATTAAATCATAAATATCATAAAGAATAACAATTTTTTTTTTTTTTTTTTTTTTTAAGATAATAATGATACAAAACAAAGACAGAAAAAAAAATGATTTTTATAAAACTGTTTTTTTTTTTTTTTTACAAGTGCAAACAAATACTAAAACAACCATATAAACAGTCAAGTTGTACTGCTATGCAAGATGTGGTTGCCACATTCTTATATTACCAATAGATATGATACCTTCATATAATCTTTGGTTCTGCTGGAACCCTGGTATATCAGTCACTACAAATCTATCATTAGGTAGTTTTTTCTTTATTATGTATGGTCCCTTAAATTTTGGAATTAATTTTTTGTTAATACCAGGTGTGACATCATAATTATTAATTAGAACTAAGTCTCCTTCACTATAATTGGTGGGTAATTTATGTTTACTGTCATAATATATTTTATTTTGGTTATGAACCTTGTCAATGTGATTGGAGGCATCCTGCCTAAGTTTTTCTAAGTCCCTTTCATTATGTGTAACATAAGAATCTAAATATTTTTTTATTTCATCATCAGGTTTACCTAATTGTTTTATACCATATAACAATACTGCTGGTATTTCATTTGTTGAACGGTTAATTGTATTATTAATGGTGTACTCAACTTCACTTAAAGTCCTATCCCATTGAGATAAAGTAGGTGTTAATTTAGCTATTATTGGAAGAATTGTGCGGTTAACTCTTTCGGCTTGTCCATTTGCTCTAGGAGTACCAGTAGCTATATGTATAAGCTGAATATCTAACTCTTTTATAAATTCCTGAAATGTTGCTGAAGTAAATGCACACCCTCTATCTGATATTAAACGAATAGGTTTGCTATAATAATTAAAATACATTTTTAAGTGTTTTATCACTTCATTACTATTAGTGGTCTTGGTAGGAAATAGTTTAATAAATTTTGTAAATGCATCAGTAACAAGAAAAATATATTTATGACCATGAGGAGCTTTTTCAAAAGGACCCAAATGGTCTATATGAATAGTATTAAATGGGAGATTACCTTTAGGAATAGCATGTAGTAGTCCTTCAGCCTTCCCATTTTTAGGAGCATAAGATAAACATTTTAGACATTTTGAAATATAATATTTAATTTTGTCCCTCATTTTTGGAAACCAATAAGAATTATTAATCAATGATAATGTTTTATCGATACCTACATGTCCTACATTATCATGGCAAGTTCTAATTACATTATCTATTAACTCATTAGGTACATAAAATAATAATTTTTTTCCATCTGTACGATAAACCAAGCCATCCCGCAATTCATAGTATGGAATATCTGAATTTTCTAACTTTTCGCGAATTGCAACAATTTGAGGGTCTGTTGATTGTTTAATAGATAATACCTGTTCGAATGTATTTGCTTCCAATATTAATATGTTTTGCACTCTACTTAATGCATCTACATGACACATTTGTTTATTAGGGCGATGTACTACTTTATAATCATAATTTTGAAGAAATAATGCCCAACGCATTATACGAGGACAAATATCCTTTTTATTTAGTGTAAGTCTAAGACTATCACAATCAGTTACAATTGTAAAAGGCATACCTTGTAAATAAATATGAAATCTTTTAAGAGCATAAATTATTGCCAAACACTCTAGCTCATAGCTGTGATATCTTGTTTCACACTCAGTGGTGCGTTTACTAAAATAAAATACTGGATGGAAGGTATTGTCATGTTTCTGTTTCTGAACCAAAACTGAACCGAATCCTAATTGGCTAGCATCACAGTGTAATTCTGTTTCTAATAATGGTGAATAAAGACACAGAACTGGTGGAGATGTTAAAAATGATTTGATTTTTTCAAATGTTGACAATTGATCCTCCCCAAAAACAAAGTCTTGATTTTTTTTTAATAAATCATATAAGGGTTTAGCAATAATAGAAAAATTTTTAACGAACCGCCTGAAGTAACTGGCTAGCCCTAAAAAACTATGAACTTCTTTTACATTTTTCGGTATAGGAAAACTATGTATAGCATCAACATTATCTGGATTAGGTGTGATACCTTTATGACTAATCTCATAGCCTAAATAATGAATTTTAGTCTGTAAAAACGAACATTTGTCTAATCTTAATTGAAGGTGATTTTCAGTCATAATATCAAATACTTCAATTAATATGCTAATATTCTCATCTATTGTTTCAGTACTTATAAGAATATCATCCAAATAGATCAAAATTTTATTAGAATTGACCAAAGAATAAAAAATATTATTAATATAACGCATAAATATTGCAGGGCTGTTACAAAATCCAAAAGGCATACAAGTATATTCGAATTGACCCATAGGAGTTACAAATGATAAATACTTAACAGAGTCATTGTGTACTTTAACATGATAAAAAGCATTTTTTAAGTCTAATCTAGTAAAATATTTTTTATCTTTTAACATATCAAGGTGGTCATCAATTAATGGTAATGGAAATCTATCTTTAATTGTTACTTTATTTAATTCCCTGAAGTCTACACAGAGTCTAAGGTTACCATTTTTCTTTTTAACTAGTACAATAGGAGAACAATACGGAGAAAAACTAGGTCTTATGATTTTATTTGTTAATAATTCATCAATTATTACTTTAAGTTTTTCTTTATCACTATAAGACATTCGCCTAGGTTGAAAATAAATAGGTGTGTGATCTTTAGTTAACTTTACCTCCATTTCATATTGAAATTTTTTCTCTATAGGCCTTACTGCATTAGTATAATGTTTATCAAATATTACTTTAACCTGTTCTTGCATATCAGCACATAAGTCACTATTAATATCTAATTGTAATGAATTTGACACACCAGTATCAATTAACATGATATCATCAACAATAAATTCATTATAAGAATCATTTTTTTCAATGAACAAGTTTTTATCAAATGTTAATTTGATTAAATTGTTATTAACAAAATTTCTTCCTAACAAACAATTATAATTCATAGTATTATTATCAACAACATAAAATATGATATTTAAATCTACTGGTAAATTGTTTACAGATACTTTTGTATTAATAACACCTAATACTTTTAATGGACTTTTATTAATACCAGAAAGTTTAGAACTAGCAGGGATAACAATTACATCTTTAGGAACAGCATTTTCCTTAATAATAGAAATTGGACTACCTGTATCAATCAGCGCATCTGTGGTCCAACGAGTTGTCTCACACATGACATCAATACCAAGCATAAACGGTGGATTACTTGCCTCATCGATTTCAATCATCATTGTTGAGTCCTCGCTGGTGCCTCGACTTGTTTTGTTAATTTTCATCTTACAATCTCGTTGTTGATGTTCTGTAGATCCACACTTGAAGCATGACCCCGGCTTCCGTTTAGGTTCTGGACAATTAATAATAGTATGTGCAGTACTATAGCAATTAAAACAACGTTTGATTAAGGTTTGCTTCGGTTCTAGACTTGAGTTATTTTTTTCATTTTTTTGAGCACTAGCTTTAATGAATAAATTTGAATTGCTTGAGGAGGTTTGTTTATTTGAGCCATAAAGGGTTGTACGCATTTTATATAATCTTTCATAAGTTAAAATATCGTCAAACATACCATCAGTTTCTGTATGATGTTTTGATAATAAATATGTAACCATACTTTGTGAATAAAACCCTTCCAATAATTGTGTTTTTGTTTCTTCAAATGATAAACATAATTCACTGCACAAACGTACTTTATCATAAAAGTAATCTATAGTTGCTTCATTCTTCGATTGCGTCCTAGCGACCAATGCGTGCCATAGCTCTGTACGATTTGGAATACCAATGAATGTTCGCGTAAATTGTTGCTCAAAATTTTCCCAAGAGCTGAACCGACGACTTTTAAACCATTGCTGAGCTGGACCATTCAAATTTGCACGAATTGACTCAATTTTTAATGCATCGGACCATTTGTTAATTTCGGCCATTCCAATAAAAGTTTTGAGCCAATCCTTTGCTTCCGAGCCGGATTCGCGACCCGTAAACGACTTAACACTTTTGTTCAAATCCGGCATGACATAAAACGAATTACTTTGTTCATTATTCGTCTTTGAATTCGAAACAGAGAGTTGTTGCATAAGCATACGATTTTGTTCCATCAGTAATTGAAACATTGCGTTCAAGTCAGGAGTTGCATTCTGATTGGAACCTTCGCCACTCGCGGGTGGTGTAACAATTGCAGGTGTTAGGGCAGCTTCGTGAGCACCGTCGCCATTGACAGCGACATCGTGGTCGTGCATGTGCACGGCTCCGCGGTTTTCATCCGGTTGAATCGAGTTAATCCCACTTCTGAAGTTGTAGGCCGTGTTACTCTTACGCCGAACCATCATCAATCAACATAACATAAGTTAAAATATATAATTCATAAAAAACAACAAAGAAAATAACGTTCATAAGTGTTTATTACTGTTTTAACCTTAACGTACATAATATTTTAAAAGCGAGACTAGTGAGAGACGTAACGTACTACACGCACACACACACAACAGTGCGGCGTCGGAGGTGGTAGGATGGTGGTATTGCCAACCTCACCCTACACTTCAAAAATGAATTTTAAAAAATGCTCAAACGATATCCAGTCATTGGTCGATCAAATACGATTCAATTCAACGCCAGCGTATCCAGAATTCTCTACATTTGTATCGAGGTTACGAACTTTTAGAAGTTTCCCTTCAAATACCGGACAGAATAAGTACAAACTCTCGGAATGTGGTTTTTACTATATCAATCTCGACGATGCAGTTCAATGTCATTGGTGTGGAATAATTCTACATAGTTTTGAAATCGGTGATAATTGTTTTATAGAACATACTCGATTCTCACCTAGATGTTTATTTGTATTGTTAATAAAAGGAAATCAGTTTGTTCAAAAAGTCTTAAGTAAATATTGTAAAACCGAAGTTATTTGTAATTGTGAAACCGGTTCGTACGATACCATTTGTTAAATCATGTTTGTTTTTTTCTAAATGTTTGTATATACATATATTTATTTATGCTGCTTACAATATTTGCTGTATTGGATAAAAAAAAAATAAAACAAAATTGAATTTTTTATCTTAAATGTGTTAATATTCGATTTAATATCTCGTGGACATACAGTCCTAGCGAATTAGTGCGTATAAGATAATTTAAAATGTTTTTCAGGTAACAGGTTAGTAAGTATATGTAAATTCCCTCTCTTGTACGCACTCATTGGCTATCTGTATATTCACATTTTTTGCATTTTTTCCAAAGAGTTTTTTAGTATATAATATGACTGCACAGGGGACAAACTAACAGTTCAATGTATAACTCCTAACAGTTATATCCCACTTCTTATTTATAAAAAAAGATTTTTAGTATTAAAGTATATTCTGAATGCTGATTATGATTTTAATAAGCCATTGTTTGTAATTCCATAAACAAGACATATTATAAAATATAAATTAATTTATTTCAAAAATAAAAATAAAATCTACCTCCCACTCTCCCGTTCATTTGCCGCTTATCATTTTCTGATAAAATGGTAGTCGGTATTCAGATTTTGATTTTCCATAGTTGGTAACATTGGGGTAGTCCGTTCTTATTGGTTGTAGGAGAACTGACCCCATCTCACGATAAACCAAGTATGTATAAATAGTATTTTATGTTATAAATGAGATTATTGATTTCAAATACCTAAATGATTTAAATATTTTTTTAGAATGCAAAATATGTAAGAAAAAACATTTTGGGCGTTGCACAAAAAGTTAGTATAATTAACAACGGTATATTTCTACTTTACCGGACACCTTTTTTTTTGCGATTTTTTGTAACTGAAATATATGTAAGTAAGTAAGCTGAAAACGATGGTGAAAGTAGTATATATATGTATGTTCATAGCCAGCTTTTCCAGGGAAAAAAAAAAGTTCAAGTGGGGAATGTCCCCTTGGAGCACTCAGATTTACCGTGTAACAAATTTTACACTGTTTGTTCACCAAATTTCGTCTCGCACAAAAAATATTTAACATTTACCAATTTTTAAAACTAAAATAATTATTTCAAGAAAAAAACAAAATTATTAAATCATAGTTTTTTTATTGTTACAAATAATTTCTTAATAATATTTACACAAGTTTTCTTACTTCTCTAGTAAAAGGTACATATTCTACAATACGATCATGAATTAAGAAACAGTAAGCAGTCACACCTGTGAGCGATTCTGAAGCTTCAATTTCCAATTGAACATCCACTGCTGAGGCTGTGGCTGAATCGTTCTGTTTCGAAGTATCGATAACTAAGTCCGAGCCCCAAATTCTGACTTCACCAGTAGTATATATTTGTATGTTCACAGCCAGCTTTTCCAGGGAAAAAAAAAAAGTTCAAGGGGGGAATGTCCCCTTGGAGCACTCAGATTTACCGTGTAACAAATTTTACACTGATTGTTCACCAAATTTCGTCTCGCACAAAAAATATTTAACATTTACCAATTTTTAAAACTAAAATAATTATTTCAAGAAAAAAACAAAATTATTAAATCATAGTTTTTTTATTGTTACAAATAAATTCTTAATAATATTTACACAAGTTTTCTTACTTCTCTAGTAAAAGGTACATATTCTACAATACGATCATGAATTAAGAAACAGTAAGCAGTCACACCTGTGAGCGATTCTGAAGCTTCAATTTCCAATTGAACATCCACTGCTGAGGCTGTGGCTGAATCGTTCTGTTTCGAAGTATCGATAACTAAGTCCGAGCCCCAAATTCTGACTTCACCAGTAGTATATATTTGTATGTTCACAGCCAGCTTTTCCAGGGAAAAAAAAAAGTTCAAGGGGGGAATGTCCCCTTGGAGCACTCAGATTTACCGTGTAACAAATTTTACACTGTTTGTTCACCAAATTTCGTCTCACGTAAAAGAAATATTTAATATTGTTTTTCTTTTTTACTCGTGTTGGTTACACTTTTTTTTTTATCTAAAATTTGATAAACAAATTTACAATAATTTTTGAAGTTGATTATTTTTTTTTATTATATTCAGTTACTAATGATCTATCGTTCACTCAAGTTGTGTCTCATTTTTCTTTATTTTCTCAAAATTTTATTAAATTGTATAAGTTATTTAATTTCTTCAAAAATGAATTTTAAAAAATGCTCAAACGATATCCAGTCATTGGTCGATCAAATACGATTCAATTCAACGCCAGCGTATCCAGAATTCTCTACATTTGTATCGAGGTTACGAACTTTTAGAAGTTTCCCTTCAAATACCGGACAGAATAAGTACAAACTCTCGGAATGTGGTTTTTACTATATCAATCTCGACGATGCAGTTCAATGTCATTGGTGTGGAATAATTCTACATAGTTTTGAAATCGGTGATAATTGTTTTATAGAACATACTCGATTCTCACCTAGATGTTTATTTGTATTGTTAATAAAAGGAAATCAGTTTGTTCAAAAAGTCTTAAGTAAATATTGTAAAACCGAAGTTATTTGTAATTGTGAAACCGGTTCGTACGATACCATTTGTTAAATCATGTTTGTTTTTTTCTAAATGTTTGTATATACATATATTTATTTATGCTGCTTACAATATTTGCTGTATTGGATAAAAAAAAAATAAAACAAAATTGAATTTTTTATCTTAAATGTGTTAATATTCGATTTAATATCTCGTGGACATACAGTCCTAGCGAATTAGTGCGTATAAGATAATTTAAAATGTTTTTCAGGTAACAGGTTAGTAAGTATATGTAAATTCCCTCTCTTGTACGCACTCATTGGCTATCTGTATATTCACATTTTTTGCATTTTTTCCAAAGAGTTTTTTAGTATATAATATGACTGCACAGGGGACAAACTAACAGTTCAATGTATAACTCCTAACAGTTATATCCCACTTCTTATTTATAAAAAAAGATTTTTAGTATTAAAGTATATTCTGAATGCTGATTATGATTTTAATAAGCCATTGTTTGTAATTCCATAAACAAGACATATTATAAAATATAAATTAATTTATTTCAAAAATAAAAATAAAATCTACCTCCCACTCTCCCGTTCATTTGCCGCTTATCATTTTCTGATAAAATGGTAGTCGGTATTCAGATTTTGATTTTCCATAGTTGGTAACATTGGGGTAGTCCGTTCTTATTGGTTGTAGGAGAACTGACCCCATCTCACGATAAACCAAGTATGTATAAATAGTATTTTATGTTATAAATGAGATTATTGATTTCAAATACCTAAATGATTTAAATATTTTTTTAGAATGCAAAATATGTAAGAAAAAACATTTTGGGCGTTGCACAAAAAGTTAGTATAATTAACAACGGTATATTTCTACTTTACCGGACACCTTTTTTTTTGCGATTTTTTGTAACTGAAATATATGTAAGTAAGTAAGCTGAAAACGATGGTGAAAGTAGTATATATATGTATGTTCATAGCCAGCTTTTCCAGGGAAAAAAAAAAGTTCAAGTGGGGAATGTCCCCTTGGAGCACTCAGATTTACCGTGTAACAAATTTTACACTGTTTGTTCACCAAATTTCGTCTCGCACAAAAAATATTTAACATTTACCAATTTTTAAAACTAAAATAATTATTTCAAGAAAAAACACAAATTATTAAATCATAGTTTTTTTATTGTTACAAATAATTTCTTAATAATATTTACACAAGTTTTCTTACTTCTCTAGTAAAAGGTACATATTCTACAATACGATCATGAATTAAGAAACAGTAAGCAGTCACACCTGTGAGCGATTCTGAAGCTTCAATTTCCAATTGAACATCCACTGCTGAGGCTGTGGCTGAATCGTTCTGTTTCGAAGTATCGATAACTAAGTCCGAGCCCCAAATTCTGACTTCACCAGTAGTATATATTTGTATGTTCACAGCCAGCTTTTCCAGGGAAAAAAAAAGTTCAAGTGGGGAATGTCCCCTTGGAGCACTCAGATTTACCGTGTAACAAATTTTACACTGTTTGTTCACCAAATTTCGTCTCGCACAAAAAATATTTAACATTTACCAATTTTTAAAACTAAAATAATTATTTCAAGAAAAAAACAAAATTATTAAATCATAGTTTTTTTATTGTTACAAATAATTTCTTAATAATATTTACACAAGTTTTCTTACTTCTCTAGTAAAAGGTACATATTCTACAATACGATCATGAATTAAGAAACAGTAAGCAGTCACACCTGTGAGCGATTCTGAAGCTTCAATTTCCAATTGAACATCCACTGCTGAGGCTGTGGCTGAATCGTTCTGTTTCGAAGTATCGATAACTAAGTCCGAGCCCCAAATTCTGACTTCACCAGTAGTATATATTTGTATGTTCACAGCCAGCTTTTCCAGGGAAAAAAAAAAAGTTCAAGGGGGGAATGTCCCCTTGGAGCACTCAGATTTACCGTGTAACAAATTTTACACTGATTGTTCACCAAATTTCGTCTCGCACAAAAAATATTTAACATTTACCAATTTTTAAAACTAAAATAATTATTTCAAGAAAAAAACAAAATTATTAAATCATAGTTTTTTTATTGTTACAAATAAATTCTTAATAATATTTACACAAGTTTTCTTACTTCTCTAGTAAAAGGTACATATTCTACAATACGATCATGAATTAAGAAACAGTAAGCAGTCACACCTGTGAGCGATTCTGAAGCTTCAATTTCCAATTGAACATCCACTGCTGAGGCTGTGGCTGAATCGTTCTGTTTCGAAGTATCGATAACTAAGTCCGAGCCCCAAATTCTGACTTCACCAGTAGTATATATTTGTATGTTCACAGCCAGCTTTTCCAGGGAAAAAAAAAAGTTCAAGGGGGGAATGTCCCCTTGGAGCACTCAGATTTACCGTGTAACAAATTTTACACTGTTTGTTCACCAAATTTCGTCTCACGTAAAAGAAATATTTAATATTGTTTTTCTTTTTTACTCGTGTTGGTTACACTTTTTTTTTTTATCTAAAATTTGATAAACAAATTTACAATAATTTTTGAAGTTGATTATTTTTTTTTATTATATTCAGTTACTAATGATCTATCGTTCACTCAAGTTGTGTCTCATTTTTCTTTATTTTCTCAAAATTTTATTAAATTGTATAAGTTATTTAATTTCTTCAAAAATGAATTTTAAAAAATGCTCAAACGATATCCAGTCATTGGTCGATCAAATACGATTCAATTCAACGCCAGCGTATCCAGAATTCTCTACATTTGTATCGAGGTTACGAACTTTTAGAAGTTTCCCTTCAAATACCGGACAGAATAAGTACAAACTCTCGGAATGTGGTTTTTACTATATCAATCTCGACGATGCAGTTCAATGTCATTGGTGTGGAATAATTCTACATAGTTTTGAAATCGGTGATAATTGTTTTATAGAACATACTCGATTCTCACCTAGATGTTTATTTGTATTGTTAATAAAAGGAAATCAGTTTGTTCAAAAAGTCTTAAGTAAATATTGTAAAACCGAAGTTATTTGTAATTGTGAAACCGGTTCGTACGATACCATTTGTTAAATCATGTTTGTTTTTTTCTAAATGTTTGTATATACATATATTTATTTATGCTGCTTACAATATTTGCTGTATTGGATAAAAAAAAAATAAAACAAAATTGAATTTTTTATCTTAAATGTGTTAATATTCGATTTAATATCTCGTGGACATACAGTCCTAGCGAATTAGTGCGTATAAGATAATTTAAAATGTTTTTCAGGTAACAGGTTAGTAAGTATATGTAAATTCCCTCTCTTGTACGCACTCATTGGCTATCTGTATATTCACATTTTTTGCATTTTTTCCAAAGAGTTTTTTAGTATATAATATGACTGCACAGGGGACAAACTAACAGTTCAATGTATAACTCCTAACAGTTATATCCCACTTCTTATTTATAAAAAAAGATTTTTAGTATTAAAGTATATTCTGAATGCTGATTATGATTTTAATAAGCCATTGTTTGTAATTCCATAAACAAGACATATTATAAAATATAAATTAATTTATTTCAAAAATAAAAATAAAATCTACCTCCCATTCTCCCGTTCATTTGCCGCTTATCATTTTCTGATAAAATGGTAGTCGGTATTCAGATTTTGATTTTCCATAGTTGGTAACATTGGGGTAGTCCGTTCTTATTGGTTGTAGGAGAACTGACCCCATCTCACGATAAACCAAGTATGTATAAATAGTATTTTATGTTATAAATGAGATTATTGATTTCAATTACCTAAATGATTTAAATATTTTTTTAGAATGCAAAATATGTAAGAAAAAACATTTTGGGCGTTGCACAAAAAGTTAGTATAATTAACAACGGTATATTTCTACTTTACCGGACACCTTTTTTTTGCGATTTTTTGTAACTGAAATATATGTAAGTAAGTAAGCTGAAAACGATGGTGAAAGTAGTATATATATGTATGTTCACAGCCAGCTTTTCCAGGGAAAAAAAAAAGTTCAAGTGGGGAATGTCCCCTTGGAGCACTCAGATTTACCGTGTAACAAATTTTACACTGATTGTTCACCAAATTTCGTCTCGCACAAAAAATATTTAACATTTACCAATTTTTAAAACTAAAATAATTATTTCAAGAAAAAACACAAATTATTAAATCATAGTTTTTTTATTGTTACAAATAATTTCTTAATAATATTTACACAAGTTTTCTTACTTCTCTAGTAAAAGGTACATATTCTACAATACGATCATGAATTAAGAAACAGTAAGCAGTCACACCTGTGAGCGATTCTGAAGCTTCAATTTCCAATTGAACATCCACTGCTGAGGCTGTGGCTGAATCGTTCTGTTTCGAAGTATCGATAACTAAGTCCGAGCCCCAAATTCTGACTTCACCAGTAGTATATATTTGTATGTTCACAGCCAGCTTTTCCAGGGAAAAAAAAAAGTTCAAGGGGGGAATGTCCCCTTGGAGCACTCAGATTTACCGTGTAACAAATTTTACACTGATTGTTCACCAAATTTCGTCTCGCACAAAAAATATTTAACATTTACCAATTTTTAAAACTAAAATAATTATTTCAAGAAAAAAACAAAATTATTAAATCATAGTTTTTTTATTGTTACAAATAAATTCTTAATAATATTTACACAAGTTTTCTTACTTCTCTAGTAAAAGGTACATATTCTACAATACGATCATGAATTAAGAAACAGTAAGCAGTCACACCTGTGAGCGATTCTGAAGCTTCAATTTCCAATTGAACATCCACTGCTGAGGCTGTGGCTGAATCGTTCTGTTTCGAAGTATCGATAACTAAGTCCGAGCCCCAAATTCTGACTTCACCAGTAGTATATATTTGTATGTTCACAGCCAGCTTTTCCAGGGAAAAAAAAAAGTTCAAGGGGGGAATGTCCCCTTGGAGCACTCAGATTTACCGTGTAACAAATTTTACACTGATTGTTCACCAAATTTCGTCTCGCACAAAAAATATTTAACATTTACCAATTTTTAAAACTAAAATAATTATTTCAAGAAAAAAACAAAATTATTAAATCATAGTTTTTTTATTGTTACAAATAAATTCTTAATAATATTTACACAAGTTTTCTTACTTCTCTAGTAAAAGGTACATATTCTACAATACGATCATGAATTAAGAAACAGTAAGCAGTCACACCTGTGAGCGATTCTGAAGCTTCAATTTCCAATTGAACATCCACTGCTGAGGCTGTGGCTGAATCGTTCTGTTTCGAAGTATCGATAACTAAGTCCGAGCCCCAAATTCTGACTTCACCAGTAGTATATATTTGTATGTTCACAGCCAGCTTTTCCAGGGAAAAAAAAAAGTTAAAGGGGGGAATGTCCCCTTGGAGCACTCAGATTTACCGTGTAACAAATTTTACACTGTTTGTTCACCAAATTTCGTCTCACGTAAAAGAAATATTTAATATTGTTTTTCTTTTTTACTCGTGTTGGTTACACTTTTTTTTTTATCTAAAATTTGATAAACAAATTTACAATAATTTTTGAAGTTGATTATTTTTTTTTATTATATTCAGTTACTAATGATCTATCGTTCACTCAAGTTGTGTCTCATTTTTCTTTATTTTCTCAAAATTTTATTAAATTGTATAAGTTATTTAATTTCTTCAAAAATGAATTTTAAAAAATGCTCAAACGATATCCAGTCATTGGTCGATCAAATACGATTCAATTCAACGCCAGCGTATCCAGAATTCTCTACATTTGTATCGAGGTTACGAACTTTTAGAAGTTTCCCTTCAAATACCGGACAGAATAAGTACAAACTCTCGTAATGTGGTTTTTACTATATCAATCTCGACGATGCAGTTCAATGTCATTGGTGTGGAATAATTCTACATAGTTTTGAAATCGGTGATAATTGTTTTATAGAACATACTCGATTCTCACCTAGATGTTTATTTGTATTGTTAATAAAAGGAAATCAGTTTGTTCAAAAAGTCTTAAGTAAATATTGTAAAACCGAAGTTATTTGTAATTGTGAAACCGGTTCGTACGATACCATTTGTTAAATCATGTTTGTTTTTTTCTAAATGTTTGTATATACATATATTTATTTATGCTGCTTACAATATTTGCTGTATTGGATAAAAAAAAAATAAAACAAAATTGAATTTTTTATCTTAAATGTGTTAATATTCGATTTAATATCTCGTGGACATACAGTCCTAGCGAATTAGTGCGTATAAGATAATTTAAAATGTTTTTCAGGTAACAGGTTAGTAAGTATATGTAAATTCCCTCTCTTGTACGCACTCATTGGCTATCTGTATATTCACATTTTTTGCATTTTTCCAAAGAGTTTTTTAGTATATAATATGACTGCACAGGGGACAAACTAACAGTTCAATGTATAACTCCTAACAGTTCAATGTATAACTCCTAACAGTTATATCCCACTTCTTATTTATAAAAAAAGATTTTTTTTTTAAATTTGACAAAAATAACTTCACTATGAGTTCACCAATAATTGTCTGTAAGTCTACATTCGACATCCGGGCTTTTAACAAGAAAAATATTACAGTTGGATTACTAATTAACAAGCAGATTTCAATTATTTTATTATTGGAATGTAAACTTAAAAGAAAATTATCACATTAAGTTTAGAAGAATGGTTTACACTGATGTCTGAACCTAATTACAATTCAATTATTAATAATTTAAATACTAGGGTGAGGCGTGTAAAAATCACCGATTCCTTTTCATATTCAACCAATGTTAAACAGAGTTTAATTACCCTACATCTAAATGAGGAATACATTACCTTGTCACATGTAGATTTGTACCGACTTCGTCAATTACAGAATTTGATAGATTTGTACGTGGTAGACAAGCAAAAACGTTTAGCAAATTATCAAATTACTTTTAACACTGCATATGACCTAATTAAAAATGATGTCCGTGGTCTGCCGTCCACCAGTCAGAGGAACGAATTTACCAACCAATATATTCAAAACTATGATTTTAATTATTATAATCATCCTTACAGAACGAGGACACATCATTTCTATATGAAATATTACAATTCCATTTTAACACATTGTCCGATATGATTTTGCAAGATCTAATATTATAAAAAAAATATTTAAATATGTATAATTATAGTTTTTTTTTTTTAATAAAACTTTTTTTTCGATAATAAACTTGCATTTTTTTAATTCCATGCCACCTTAAATCAAAAATAATAGTTTTAATAAGTTTTAGTTTGAATATTATGTTTTAAAAGTAGATTAAATTTGTTAGTATTTTAAATTTTTCCAACCAGCCATAGTTTATAAGTTTATGTTTTCCAAACCTTAAGTTTGAATAAATAAAACACACATGCATAATAATATTTGTTTTTTTACATGAAACTCATTTTTTCATATAATAATCAAACAGTCTTCTTGCTTTTAATAGTCTGACGCTTCGGATCGGTTAGTAATTTACCAAATATAGTTTGCATTGTCTCATTAAGACCAGTATGAAGCGTTTGATCTTTTGATTCGTCGCTCGTGAACAATCTGACAGTAGCTTCACTGAACTTCCATCTACAAATTATTTTATTTTAAAAACAAAAGAAGTAAATAAAATCAGTGAAAAAAAAAACAGAATTAATCAATATTTTAAATTTAAACCAATGTATTTACCTGTCTTTTACTGGTACATTCTCAATGTTAGCAACCTTATAGTGACTAATTACCCAAAGGTCCTTGCCTTTTTCTTCAAAAGGTGTTTTTATTGTAACTATCCCATCCCTTTGTCTAAATGTCAGTGAATTAAATACCTCGGCATCAAATTCTTCTGATCTCAAACGTTCGGTAACATTATCTCTGTATGACGCACTCTATAAAAAAAATTAAATTATTTATGCTATCATTATAAAAATATTATTTATATTACCATTTATCTGCTTTTTTTTCATAGGTTTTTCGCACTTGTTTTTTCGGCAGCACGTTTTGAAAAAGGTTTTGAAAATGATGGTCTCATATCAATTGATTCGTTGAAATGTTCATTCTATGAAACATAAGACATAGTATATTATTTTTTTACTGTTTTTTTCATTATTTATTTTCTAAGAATTATAACCAAAGCGTTGAGTAATGTATCCAATATGTTTTTAGTTACTATATAGTTTTTTTAAACTATGTTATAACCAGACATTAAATATTATTTTAAAAATACAACCATAGCGTTGAGTAGTGTTACGTCTGACCTCCAATTTGCTTTGGTTATAAGATATTTACTAAGTAGTTACTAACCTCTGAATCAGTTGAAGCCATTGTACTGTACGACATCTTTTTTGGTAGTATCTCTGTTGAACTGAGCTGCTTGTCCTGGAATGAAATCTTGAAGACTGGTAAATATTATTGAATTCCCTCAGTATTTTATACACAGATTTTACCACTACCTACTTCAATAATTTAATATACAAATGTTCATGGCAATGGCTTGGTTCCATTTCTATAATAACCTTATTTGTTATAAACTGTTAGCCCATGTTCATATAGGTACAACAGGCAAATTGTATTATATGAATTTAAATTGTTGCTAACATAACCTGCTCAGCCAAATGTTTATGACATTTATCATTTGCCATAGTCAATACCCTCATAACGAACACATATATGAACACATAACTATAATAACCTTACCTACCTTAGAAACCTGTTGGGTCATGTTCATATACAACAGCACATATAATGAATTTTAAATTATTGCAAATAGGATTTAAAATAAATTAGAATGTATACATTCATTCTCAAAAAACAATTACATTACATGAATTTAAATTGTTGACAACATAACCAGTCAAATGTTATTAAATTAACTAAATGTCAATGTCATTATAATATGAAAACAGTATATGAAATAAATGCTTAAATCCATCTCAAAAAAATTTGTAATGAGAAAAGAGAGGGTTATTTTCGGGTATAAACATAGAATTGTTAGCTTATCGTTATCAGTTCCGGCACCACCAGTTCCAAGAGCAGTCAGCACTCAGCAGCATAACAGTCTTCTCTAAAAAACAACAGCCAGCCATCAACAAATAGCAGCCACTCGAAAGATTGACAAAAAAAACTTTCAATACTTCAATTTCTACAAGCCATGTAAGTACTATTTATTAAATTTAACATGAATACTTCTTTTTTTTAAATAAAAAAAATAAAATAAAATAGAATAATAAAAATTTATAGTTGAAATATAGCTTTATAATATTACTGTGAAACTTATATCTTGTAGGTAACACTTTAGATAGAAATTCTATGTAATGTCGTGCTTGCTGACTTAAAGATATTTTTTTAAGATAATATAAATAAAAAAAAACAGTAAAATAGAAATGATGGTAAAAGACGGTTTCTCAACTCTCACTTTTAGTTATTGACACGTCAAGCTGTTTTCTTTTTGTTAAGTTATGTTTAAATAAAATAAATAATACGTTATAATTATACGACTGTTCACGGTATAGAAAACTGTCGTATCATAGATTTATAAAGATAAGATAAAACATCGGGCTTATCAACTATGGATAAAGTGTTAAAAACTTTTGAGGTTTCAAGGGTTCCTTAATATTGGTAATTATTGTAACTTAACCATAAAATCTGACTGCACTAGTACACACTGGTGTACACTGCCCGGTGTGCACTGGTCGATACCGTGTGGGCAATTATGTGATTCAGTGTTCACGTATAGTGTGTACTAGTACAGTCACATGGGAAAAACGCTATTACCTATGCTATTACGGTTATCTATATCTAGTTTTATCAACGTTAAAATACTTTCGCTAATTATAAATATTTGCTATTGAAAGTGTGATAGTTATATTATACGTGTAATATTATTTTACGTAAACATTTTTTAATTTAAAAAAAAAATTCAATAATGTTTACTGACTGTATAAAAAAAATATATAATATTCTAAAACGTATATCGAAGAGTCTCGCTAGAGACTCCTTTCTGTGCATAAGTAACACTGATAAGAAACAGCACCTTGACAACCGATAGCGAGACTATTATACATTAAGTTTCGTTTCGGCGCTCGGACCTCTCACTCGCACGCATTGGTTGAATGCAGTGTACGAGAGAGACAGAGCTAAAAACTGCGGTTTTGTGAGTCTTTTTCTTTCTTCCGTCAGAGCAACGTCATCCAACGCCGCGCCGTAGCAACCGCCACGCGCCGGCCGCTACCGTACCGCGAACCTCACCCACAACAACAGCTATTTACAGCTAGCTAGTTTTACGTTTGCAGAATTATTATTAATTATTATTTATTTTTATTATATTATAAAATATTTTTTACGTACTCGTGTTGTTGCGATACCGAGGTCTCGTGCATTTACATTATTACATACGTTATTTTACGCGATTTATTGTTACAAAACAACAGATACGTAAATATGTACATATTATTACTATTTTAATACTATAATAATAATAATTATTATTAAATAATTGTGTTATTAATATAAATTTATAATTAATAATTATGTATTATATAATTATAAACATTTATATTGTATTTCTATTTATATAGAATTATTATTCACAAATAAAAATAATAATTAGAAAAAATGTAATCCATAAACATAATATATTATATAAACGATAAACCTCAGTATATCACAGTAAAACGTGCTTCGGAAAAATAATTGAAATCCTCAAAAAAACTACTTCGGAGAAGTAAAAAAGGCTTTCTGTGCGTAAGTTGAAGAGATTGGGAGAAAAGATAGAACTTTGGTGTTAATAAAGATGTGAAATCAATCTCAAAGTTCTGTGCCAAAAAGGGCCACGGTTGAAAAAATAGAATTTGGGGCTTAATAAAGAAGTGAAATCAATAGGTACCCAAATTATGTGCCTCAACTTGAAAAAATATCTTATTCAACAAAAATTCGAGATGTTCAACTGTACAAACATTAAAAAAAAATATTAGCACAGAACGGCGTGAATTACAGTTTGTTAACAAAAATTCGAATCAAACAGATTAACTCCTAAACAAGTCGACAATTTATGGCTAATTTTATTAATTCATCATTATTGTACACCGTTCTGTGCTAATATTTTTTTTAATGTTTGTACAGTTGAACATCTCGAAATTTTTTTGAATAAGATATTTTTTCAAGTTGAGGCACATAATTTGGGTACCTATTGATTTCACTTCTTTATTAAGCCCCAAATTCTATTTTTTCAACCGTGGCCCTTTTTGGCACAGAACTTTGAGATTGATTTCACATCTTTATTAACACCAAAGTTCTATTTTTTCTCCCAATCTCTTCAACTTACGCACAGAAAGCCTTTTTTACCTCTCCGAAGTAGTTTTTTTGAGGATAATATATACATTTAAATTATTTTTGTTGCTTTTACATCTAGTAATGTGGCTTCACTAGTAATTAAATGTATGTTTCTATGACATAAATGCTATATTGTTTAGTTTGTTAAAGTTTTTTTTATTTAGCTTTGAATAATAGATAAGTAATTTAGATTACTATTATATATGTTTCCTAATGTACTTAGCTAAAATTATAGATAATGAATTATTGGCATTCATTTGATTATTGCTGTGAACAAATTTAATACTATGAAGAACAGATTAAAACATTAGCAAAGATGATTGACGAAAATAAAACTAAATAGAGATATGAATATAAAGATCTTAAAAAAAATTAAAAACCGAAATTCACTATTTATTTAGTAGAACAAATTCTAATCCAAATTTGACTTATATAAAAGAGTTAAATACAAAATAGTTTTATTAAGAGAAATAAAATGGATA